>ONZH01001038.1:0-111566 GCA_900303285.1 Rhinella marina
TGTTAGATCACATCTGTAGCTGTAGATGACGGTAGTACAATTTCTCCTGTCATTTGATGCTGTTAGTACAGGTTTCACTATCAGCGCAGATTAGCGTGTTTGTCTTCCCTGTCAGTAGTAATACATATGAATGTAGCTTCCTTGGTTTTCCTGCAGTCTGGCTTCAGTCCTTCATGCCTAGTGATCTGGATAAACACAGGAACAGATGGAGGCCGCACTTAATGCAACGCATACAAGTTCATGCCATCACCCGACCTTATCCTGGTTCATGTACAAGTATTGTTTTTGTTTCTCAGGGGAGAAGCAGATATTGACGAATCCTCAGATCCTCTCTTTGCTGAATTTACACTGTACTAGCTGCTCTAATACTCTTATACCGTAGGCTTTATACCTATATATGTGGACAATGCCGCCTCTCTAGAAGGAGGACATTTATTACCTTTTATCTCGTTACACACATAGCAAGTGCAGGCATAGGTTGGGTTCACAATATGGCAAGTGTGCCACCGGGTAATTGGTCAATGGGCACATAAGTTTTTTGTGTACCCTACCTATATTTGTGTGAATTGACACTTTTTTGGACATATGGCGTCCCGTCATTTTACACCTGCACGTAATAGTCATCCCTCTTTATCAGAAGTGACCATCTTGGAACAGATTCCTTTTTCAGGGATCATATCCACAGATTAAATAATAGAGAGGCCTTATGGATATATCAAATTGACGCCTTTTTTGCGGTGCGGACCATTGGATGCAGATTGCTGACCGCATTCAAGTGAATGGGTCTGCGGCGGCCCTACGGTCGGTGACGTACATTGCGGACCACAATTTGCGGTCCACAGCACCGGCCCGGCTGGCACATATGTGCATGAGCCTTAATACTGTAGGTTTTTGTTTCGGTGAACCTGTCATCACCTACAGTAGCTCATTGGCAAATGATAAAAATGTTGCCCCTCCTATTATATAAAAAAGAAGCAGGAAAGTAAACTGATCTTCAGCGATCAGGTTTCATCTATCAGCGCGTGTTCCATTTCCCTACAGCACCACCACAGGAGAAATGAAGTATTACATCCTTCTCATTGAAATCAATCACCTGTCCAAGTAATGCATGGATGTGCTGGGTCCTCCAGGGTGAGAGATGCACTTTGTAGCATCTTTTGAATAGAGGAAGGACCCCACTATATTAACTCTATTAATCTCTTTAATTTATACACATTTAAAGAAGAACTCCCGCAAAAATTTTTATTCTCTGACCTGGTAGAAAGGTGCATGATATAATCTGTAGTGATTGTCATTTTCTAATCAGTGACTGTTTCTGTGATTAAAAACCTCTCTTCTTATTGTAGCTGGGTCATGTGACCAACTCCCTGACCTCCAACTGACCCAGGACAGGAAGCCAGTAACTGCTCTATTCATTCCTATGGGAGCCTCACTTTCATCACTTTCACTTTCTCATAGGAATACATAGAAAATTAGACTTCCTGTCCACACATAAGTCTATGTGTGAGTTGGTGGGTCTAATTGCTGGTCACATGACACAGATAAAAAACTTCAGGATGATAGAAGTCAAAAATCCAGACACTGGTAAGAAAATGACATTCACTGCAGATTACATCATGTACATTTCTAGCAGGACACGGAATAAAATTTTTGTCGGGAGTTCTTCTTTAACATAATTATAATAAAACAAAAAAAAAATCAAAAATATACAACAATCAGGAAGAAGTCGGGTTCATTTTCATGACCCTTAAATGACTGACTGCACAAACGCTGAGATCATATACTCTAATGAACCGCCACCTCCGACTGCAGCCGACCGGGTATTATTATTATTACCGCCATATCGTATCATGGACTTTAATTTAAAAACGTCAGCTTGGCGATTTGTGTTCCCATGACAACCCGACACATCAAAATTTTTTTTATTTCATGTAAATTGTAATTAAATGTGTTCCCTCATACCTGCCCGATGTATATGAACGTACAAGTCGGCTTCATCCCCTCCGTCTCAGCAGAGAGGATTTCATTATTCTTCGCACATGTAATGATATCCTCCCCGTCTCGGGCTTTGAGCTATTCTTTGCATTTTCCATGAGTGTGCCCACGAGTCGTCTGCCAATTAAACTTGAAACGGCCATTGTTGCGTTTGGTGGGGTTCCTGGATCCTTGGCGAGTGGATGATGATGAAAGGCACATTGGAGAGAGTCATGTCTGGGTTATACGTATCTTCTGCGATGGCTCAGGATTTTTTTTTTTGCTCTGGGATGACATTGAGAAGAGTCTGACGCACCAGAACTTAAAAATACGTGAGGTTACAGGTGGAGGCAAGAAGAAGGAATTTCCATGATGAAATAGAGAAACATATGAACATATGGTACGTTTTTCAGATGAACGTGAGATACGTGTCCTCAGGTGCCCCCGACTGCAACCATAGAACAAGACTGCCTATAGAGCAGGAGCCATCATAAAAATGAGTGAAGGCCCACAAATATTTCCTAACCGTCCAAGACAAGAGGTTCTATAAGGGTCAAGAACAAGTGACCATTCTTCACCGATGGTTACAGTGGCCCATCTGTACCCTAGAGTTTGGTTAGGCTACATCCCAAGTATCCCTCAAGGCTCAAAGTCTAGTTGTGGCTTAATCAAAACCAAAAGTTTGCGTTGTAGGAGTTTGAGGAACTCAACAGCCAAACCATTCCTCCCAAGACCATGAGAGGGGCTTTCCATAAGGTGATCATGAAAGATACATGTGACAGACATACATGAAAAGTCAATACACATTGGAACTTGGTGTAAAAAAAATCTCCATGTGATGCCAAGCCAGAAGGTGTAACTAGAAGTGAGTGGACTTTAAAAATGTACACATGAAGCCTGTGCAACCATCCCCAGTGATTGCAGGTAGCCCAGGATCATCTCTTCTGGGGATTGCAGTACCTAAGGTTTTCAGTCTACTCCAATCATGCAAACTTTTTAAGGAAGGTGTTAAAAATAAAAAAAAGAATCATCTCCACCAAGGCCAGAATTCTGCCAATTCAAGGTTAATACCGTCCCCGCTGCTCTTTATTTCCTGTCCTGGCCTTAAAGGGTTTCTGTCACCAGTTTATTCGGTATGAATCAGGCTGACATTAGAGATGTGCTAATGTCACCTGATTCCAAATATATATGTTTTATTTACTGGTGCTCTCATTTTTATATAAAATGAACTTTTATTTTATGCTAATAAGGCCTCTAGGTGCAAGGAGCGTTACCTCTGCTCCTAGAGGCTCTGTTGATTGACAGGACCAGGCAGAGAAGAAACACTCCATTCACCATAGCTTTTAAGGACCTTCAATGATGTCATGACCATGTGATCAGTCACATGGTTAGGATCACACAAACAGCCTGTCTCCTCCTTAACCATGTGACTGATCACATGGTCATGACATCATTGAAGGTCCTTAAAATCTATGGTGAACTGAGTGTTTCTTCTCTGCCTGGTCCTGTCAATCAACAGAGCCTCTAGGAGCAGAGGTAACGCCCCTTGCACCTAGAGGCCTTATTAGCATAAAATAAAAGTTCATTTTATATAAAAATGGGGGCTCCAGTAAATAAAACAGATATATATTTGGAATCAGGTGACATTAGCACATCTCTAATGTCAGCCTGATTCATACCGAAAAAACTGGTGACAGAAACGCTTTAAGGATAGGCCTCCTCAGCCAATCATTGACTATAGTGGTGACCCTCCTAAGCCTGTGATTGGTCAGCAGGACTTTCCAGAGTGTTGAATCGAGACAAAAAGTTAAGAGCAGAGAGGACATAATCAATGTCAGAACAGCAGCCTTGATTCCCTTTCAAAGTGAATTCCAAGATTCTCAGGAAAGTTTATCAGTATCTCATCAGTGGGGGTCCAACACCTGGTACCCCCTCGGGATAAGTCTTCAGTATCTGATCGGGGGTGGGGCACCAAGGACCCCTGGCGACCAGCTGTTTGAGAAACACAGCGCTGCACATTGTATAGAGGCTATGCTTGGCGGAGCTCAGACACATTCACTTCAGTGTTTCATGAACGTGACATCACATGCCGTAGGCTAAGCTGCGAGAAGGCCGTGGTCCTACTGCGAGCTCCGGTGCCTTCTCAAACAGCTGATCGCCAGGGGTCCTTGGTCCCCCTCCCCCGATCAGATACTGATGACTTATCCTGAGGATAGAGCAGCAGTAAAAATATATCGGAAAACCCCTTTAAAGGGTTTCTGTCATCAGATTTAACCCTCTTAAACCTGCTGACATTAGCGATATGCTAATGTCAGCA
Organism: Rhinella marina; assembly: GCA_900303285.1. Lineage (NCBI taxonomy): Eukaryota > Metazoa > Chordata > Amphibia > Anura > Bufonidae > Rhinella > Rhinella marina. Next base: position 4,292 of record ONZH01001038.1, read on the forward strand.
GACCCTATCTCTGGTATTATTATGTTTATTGAGGGCCCCCTTACTGTGATAATCCTACTTTTGTAATATGTAAATGAGCCTCTAGCAGCAGGGGGGGCGTTGCTCCTGCTCCTAGAGGCTCCATTCTCATACCTCCTTCCACGCCCCGCCATCCTTGATTGACAGGGCCAGCGCTCGTCTTCTCCTGCCAGCCCTGTGTGCCGGGGAAATCTCGCGCATGCGCCGTGCAGCACACAGGGCCGGCAGCAGGAGATGAACGCCGGCCCTGTCAATCAAGGACGGCGGGGCGTGGAAGGAGGTATGAGAACAGAGCCTCTAGGAGCAGGAGCAACGCCCCCCCCTGCTCTTAGAGGCTCATTTACATATTACAAAAGTAGGACTATCACAGTAAGGGGGTCCCCAATAAACATAATAATAGCAGAGATAGGGTCTGCTGACATTAGCACATTGCTAATGTCAGCAGGTTTAAGAAGGTTAAATCTGATGACAGAAACTCTTTAAGCCCCTGTTAAGGCCTACGACCATGTGTAAATTCATTCTGGAAAATGGCTTCAAACCAGTGATAACAACTGATACTACCCTTGATGTTAGACACATTGCCACGAGTTTAAAAAAAAATATAAAGCATGTCCATCCAGGTCAGATTTTCATATTTCCAAACCATAGTTGATCCAGAAGAAGAAAAGAGTCTAGCTGACAATTTCCTTGTAAAAATGAAAAAAAAATTCATGCATCCAAATACATACAAATCTCTGAGTTATCCTCAAATATCCTGTTAGAGGAGTTGTCCCGTGAAAAATATTCTACATTTTTCAATCCATCCCTTGTATCTGAATAGTATTGTAACTTCCTATAATTAATAATTTAGTATAGCCGCTGCGTTATTCAATAAATTGTATGTGTATAGCGCCACCTGCAGTTTGTTCTTTTCCTTATTTCTCTGTCTATCTCAGTAACATTGCTGAGGTGGTCACACATGCTCAGTTCCATCCTTCAACTGCCACCAGCTTTATCTTCTGCCAGCTACAGGAAGAGAGCTGCTGCAGACAGGACACACCCCCTGAGCTTTGACGCTAAGAAAGCTGCAGCAGAAAGTACAAACCCTTTGAGCTATGATAGGGAGAGAGCTGCAGCAGCAGAGAGAGAGCTGCAGCAGAAAGGACACATCCCCTGAGCTAGGACACAACCCCTGCCTTGCTGGCTTGATACAGTATAAATGTAGTAGAAAAACTGGAGCAATTAGTGGAAATATCTCTAGATCCATGTGAGGTACAGGTGCTAGATTTGTTAGAAAGAGATTTTTCTGTATTATATGATGCCTGATTAACATTTTTTGACATTACTCATGTGATAACCCCTTTAAAAAATAGGGGTTTCCCCTAATCTGTAAGTCAAGGTGGATAAAACAAATCTCTCTTGCTCTGGAGAACCTGGCTCATTGAAGCATTACACAGCTCATTGATTTCAATAGGCACAGTGTAATTCTTCACTCCCCCAGTGGTGGCACTGCAGGGAAATGCAACAGTTTTTACCGTGGTCCTTCAGAGATCGGAGCTGATCTTCAAAGATCACAGCAAATGGACACACTGTGATAAACCTTTAGCAAAAGAGGAGTTCAATATTGGACAACGGTTAAAGGGGTTGTCCCATGAAAAATATTCTGCCGTTTTCCAACCAGCACCTGGATCTGAATAGTTCTGTAACTGCATGTAATTAAAAATGTAGTTTAGCCACTGAGTTATTCAATAAAATATATCTGTACAGCGCCACCTGCTGTTTGCTCTTTTTCTAATTCCTCTGTCCACCACACTAAGGCGGACATACATGCTCAGCTCCATCCTTCAGTTGCCCCATGAAAAAAAGGACACACCCCCTGAGATGACAGCTTGAAATAACTCTAGCAGAGCAACTCGACCAATAAATGTGGCAGATCTCTGGATCCATGTGAGGTACAGGGCTAGTTCTAGCTTTATTAGAAAGATGATATCATCTACTGTATGATTTACATTTTTTACTTTAACCACTTCCCTACTGCTGCACAACTATATACGTCGGCGGTAAGAACTTTAAAGATGGTTCCATAGCGGCGCGGGTGCAATAACCGCCAGGTGCCTGCTCTTTCACACAGCAGACACCAGGCACTGAGTGCAGACATTTAACCCTTTAGATGCCATGGTCAAATGTGACCACGAGATGAAAAATCCGGAAGCGCACGCTCCCAGGGCTGGACCGGCTCCATTATGCGGCGATCAGGGAAGCCGTTTATTGAAAGCCCTGGTCTCGATGAAAAAAAAACAAGGCTTTTAGAATCGTAGTTCCTATGGAGCTCTGCTCCAATTCAATGCAATCTATTGCAGAAGCAATTTAATGATGGCTTCTTATAGTCACCTAGGGTGACTTAAAAAAAGGTAAAAAAAAAAGTAATAAAAAAAGTTTCAAAAATAAATAATATAAAAATTCAAATTACCTTTCCCCAGAATAAAAATTAAATAAAAAATCAATAAAAATAAAAAATATAATTCCAAAGATATTTTCCCAGTATTAAAGGGGTTATCCCATGACTAAGGTAAAAGATGAAAAACAGACATCATATAGGACATGACAATCCTTTTCTAACAAAGCTAGAACCAGCCCTGTACCTCACAAGGATCCAGAGATCTCCACATTCATTGGTCTGCTAGATTTATATCAAGCTGACAGCTGAAGGGGAGTGTCTTTTCTGCTGAAGCTCAGGGGGGCGTGTCCATGCCCTCCCTATCACAGCTCAGGGGGCGTGTCCATGCCCTCCCTGTCACAGCTCAGGGGGCGTGTCCATGCCCTCCCTGTCACAGCTCAGGGGGCATGTCCTTGCCCTCCCTGTCACAGCTCAGGGGGCGTACCCATGCCCTCCCTATCACAGCTCAGGGGGCGTGTCCATGACCTCCCTGTCACAGCTCAGGAGGAAGTTGTAGGATGAAACTGAGCATGTGTGGCCTTCTTAGTGAGCAGGACAAAGAAATAAGGAAAAAAAACAAGCAGCAGGTGGTGCTTTACAGATACATTTTATTTAATTGCTCAGTGGCTATGCTAAATTTTTAATTACATGCGATTATAAAAGTATTCAGATCCAGGTGCTGGCTTAAAAACTGTAGAATATTTTTCATGGGACAACCCCTTTAAAACAAAGGAAAAACTATCTAAATGCTGCATTGTTATAATGGTACTTACTGACCCATTTTTTTTTTCCAACTCCACCCCATTTAGATTTTTTTCATCGTTCCACTATATTATATGCAATTAGCAAGTACAACTTGTCCTTCAAAAAACAAGCTGTCCTATGACTATGTGAACGGAAAAATAAAAAAGTTATGGCTCCGGGAAGGGTGGGAGTGAAAAATAAAAATGCAAAAACAGAAAATGAAGTTTTTAATCATGAGATAACCCCTTTATCTATCGGGCAACTGCAGAGTTTACAAATGTCAGAAACGAGCGGCACTGATCGACCTTCTGCCTTCATCTGTAGCTGAGGACATAGAGAGGAGCCTGCAGCAGTGGTCGGGACACGTTGTTGGCTCATTAATTATGAATACGGGACGCACTCAGATATTCACAACTTTAATCAACAGCGGTCGGACAAATGGAGAATCGATGATAATATCTGCTCTGTACACAGTGATGACTCCTTTATGTTTGGTTAAGTTCAGGTCTTACTAAAAATAACTACCTTAAGTCGGTAAGTGGCCTTCTGCCAGCCGCTCGGAGATGTGCTGTGGGCGGAAAGCTCTGACCATATATATACAAATATTTGGGATCTGGTGAAAACTTCATGGTGGGGTCGGAATACATGGTGGCATTGTAAGGTGGGATCCAGTGGGCCATAACATAGTTTATAAGGCCGAAAAAAGCCCTCTGTCCATCCAGTTCGGCCTGTTATCCTACAAAAAACCCCTGTGAAGTAGAAGCCAATTTTCCTCACTTTAGGGAAAGAAAATTCCTTCCTAAATCCAATCAGACATCAAAATAACTCCCTGGATCAACGACCCCTCTCTAGTAACTATAACCTGTAATATTATTACCTCCAGAAATACATCCAGGCCCCTCCTGATCTCTTATAGTGAACTTACCATCACCACCTCCTCAGGCAGAGAGTTCCATAGTCTCACTGCTCTTACCGTAAAGAATCCTCTTCTATGTTTATGTACAAACCTTCTTTCCTCCAGACGCAGAGGATGTCCCCTCGTCACAGTCCTGGGGATAAATAGATGATGGGAGAGATCTCTGTACTGACCTCTGATATATTTATACATAGTTATTACATCTCCCCTCAGTCGTCCCTAATTTTGATAATCTTTCTGGGTCCTGTAGTCCACCCATTCCAGTTATTACTTTAGTTGCCCTCCTCTGAACCCTCTCCAGCTCTGCCATGTCTGCCTTGTTCACAGGAGCCCAGAACTGTACACAGTCCTCCATGTGTGGTCTGACTAGTGATGTGTAAAGTGGCAGGACTATGTTCTCATCACGGGCATCTATGCCTCTTTTGATGCAACCCATTATCTTATTGGCCTTGGCAGCAGCTGTCTGACACTGGTTTCTGCAGCTTAGTTTGCTGTTCACTAAAATTCCTAGGTCCTTTTCAATGTCAGAGTTACCCAATATTTTACCATTTAGTATGTACTGGTGACTTGCATTATTCCTTCCCATGTCATATCAAAAATGTTTCAGGTTACATCATTTGGCCTATATTTTTATTTCTCAGCGGGGCGCACTTTCAATGAGGCGAGGTGAGGCAAATGTCTAAGGTGGTGCGACCCTGAAGACAAGTGGAGGGGTGGTGGCAGGGCCATGGGAAATGAGGGCTTCTATTGGGGAAGAGATCATCTATCTATATTCAACTGTATCGCTGGCACACATGAGGGGGCATTTTTGTACTGGCACACATTATAAGGGGGCATTTATATACCGCCACACATTATAAGGGCACAATTTTTGTACTGGCACACATTATAAGGGGGGATTTTTTTTTTACTGGTGCACATCATAAGGGAGCATTTTTTGTACTGTCACACATTCTAAGGAGAATTGTTACTACTGGGGGGCATTATGGTGGGATTTATTACTATTTGGGGACTATGGGGAACATGAATACTAGTATGGGCACTATGGGAGCATTATTACTTCTGGGGCACAGTGGGGACATTAGTTGGGGGCAATATTATACTATTGTAATAATTATTTCTGCTGGTGGGAGCCCCCTGGCACAGTATCAGTTTAGCGCAAATAATTTTGGGGGTCACTATGGTTACAACCAAGAGCAGTGGCTAGACGGAGCGTCTTCAGGGTGCTGATCGGGTGCCCGGATGTCAGAGGAAAGAGCAAGACGCCAAGAGGAGAAGATCGCCTTCCTGATCATTCTATATGCAGTAGGTCGCTGTATATAGAGAAGAGGTAGCGCCAATGTCGTTGTTCATCATGTGATCAGCAGGACAATAGTCATGTGACACAGCTGCTAGGCCTAACTGGGCTGCAACTATGGCAGAAAAAAATAAAATAATAAAAATAATTTTAAAACAGCAAAAAATAAATAAAAAAAATTAAAATGTAAAAATGCAAATGCCACATAATGCTCTATGTAAAAAACATATTTTAAAAAAGCCAAAAATATTAAAAGCATAAAAATAATTGTAAAAATATATATAGTGATTTATTGTCAATGAAAAAGGTGAAATTTACATATAGGTGCCAAAATCCATGATATCCAGATGCAATGGAGATTTTCTGTGGATTCACTGCAAATCCTCAGCACAAAATATAATGGCCGTGTAGACCTTATATAGTACATGACAAACTCTAACAAAGCTAGAACCAGCCCTGTACCTCACATTGATCCAGAAACCACCCCATTCATTGCTGTATTAGATATATTTCAAGCTGGAAGAACAGGGGGCGTGTCCTTTCTGTTGCATCTTTCTTCCTATCACAGCTCAGAGGGTGTGACCTTTCTTCTCCAGCTCTCTTCCTATCACAGCTCAGAGGGTGTGACCTTTCTTCTCCAGCTCTCTTCCTATCACAGCTCAAAGGGTGTGTCCTTCCTTCTCCAGCTCTCTTCCTATCACAGCTCAGAGGGTGTGACCTTTCTTCTCCAGCTCTCTTCCTATCACAGCTCAGAGGGTGTGACCTTTTCTCCAGGCTCTCTTCCTATCACAGCTCAGAGGGTGTGACCTTTCTTCTCCAGCTCTCTTCCTATCACAGCTCAGAGGGTGTGACTTTCTTCTTCAGCTCTCTTCCTATCACAGCTCAGAGGGTGTGACCTTTCTTCTCCAGCTCTCTTCCTATCACAGCTCAGAGGGTGTGACCTTTCTTCTCCAGCTCTCTTCCTATCACAGCTCAGAGGGTGTGACCTTTCTTCTCCAGCTCTCTTCCTATCACAGCTCAAAGGGTGTGATCTTTCTTCTCAAGCTCTCTTCCTATCACAGCTCAGAGGGTGTGACCTTTCTTCTCCAGCTCTCTTCCTATCATAGCTTAGAGGGTGTGACCTTTCTTCTCCAGCTCTCTTCCTACCACAGTTCAGGGGTGTGTGTCCTTCCTGCTACATTTCTTTCCATAAAACAGCTCAGGAGGCATGTCCTTTCTGCTGCAGCTATTTTCCTGCAACTTTCACAGCTTCTAAAGGTAGATCCGGCTGATAGCTGATGAAGGACAGAACTGAGCATGTGTGACCACCTCAGCATTGTTTCTGAGGTGGATAGAGAAATAAGAAAAAGAGCCAACAGCAGGTGGCGCTATACATAATATTGACCCTATCAAACAGCTCCTCGTATCTCAGCGTCCTGGACCCTTGTGAGTATAATATGAGGTATAGAGGGATATGGGGTTTTAAAAAAATCATATCTTTTCCATATCATTATCGACATAAACACGACCCGACTCCCCGTAAATGTCGCCAAAGGTTCATCAGTAGCGTCTTGTTCACCCGTCCCATCTCTCATTTCCCTCATCTGTCTCACTCCCGTCCTATTCAGGAGATAAATTTGCCCGATCGTAAGCGCCGAGTTTCTTAGCAACCTCATCCCGTGTGAAGACCCAATTAACAACAGGTTCTGATAAATACGTCTGTATTCCCACAGGGGCCAGCCATTTGTCAGGATGGAAAATGTTACAGAGGATCATTAAGCATCTACCCGGCGCTGATCGCTGATCTGACTGTCAGCTCCCAGGCTCTAATCACATGTAAAACGACTCAGTCACGTCTGTAAAACACTCATATAGGAGGATTATTAAACTGCACAGTGGGGAGACTGCAATATTATTCTGCCGTCAAGTATCACCTTATAGAGCTGAATGCAGAAAACAATAAAATTAGAGGAACTACTAAATGTTTTTGTAGCATTCATGAATACAACTTCAAATTACCAAGGTAGAACTATTCTTCTGTGCTCAGTGTCACCTCCTACTGTCTAATGGACTTTCCACAGAGGAGCAAAATAGCAAATACCGTCACCACAATATAAGACAGAGGTTGTGGATGCTCAAGCCAATTCAGTAGAAATGTAATTAAATGTCAATGCTCATCAAAAAATACTACCATACTGCCCCTTATATATAAGAATTTAACTACTATAATACTGCTCATATACACAAAAATATAACTACTATAATACTGCTCCTATGTACAAGAATATAACTACTATAATACTGCTCCTATGTAAAAGAATATATCTACTATAATACTGCTCCTATGTACAAGAATATAACTACTATAATACTGCTCCTATGTACAAGAATATAACTACTATAATACTGCTCCTATGTACAAGAATATAACTACTATAATACTGCTCCTATGTACAATAATATAACTACTATAATACTGCCTCCTATGTACAAGAATATAACTACTATAATACTGCTCCTATGTACAAGAATATAACTACTATAATACTGCCTCCTATGTACAAGAATATAACTACTATAATACTGCTCCTATGTACAAGAATATAACTACTATAATACTGCTCCTATGTACAAGAATATAACTACTGAAATACTGCTCCTATGTACAAGAATATAACTACTATAATACTGCTCCTATGTATAAGAATATACCTACTAAAATACTGTTCCTGTGTACAAGAATATAACTACTATAATACTGCTCCTATGTACAATAATATAACTACTATAATACTGCCTCCTATGTACAAGAATATAACTACTATAATACTGCTCCTATGTACAAGAATATAACTACTATAATACTGCCTCCTATGTACAAGAATATAACTACTATAATACTACTCCTATGTACAAGAATATAACTACTATAATACTGTTCCTATGTACAAGAATATAACTACTATAATACTGCTCCTATGTACAAGAATATAACTACTATAATACTGCCTCCTATGTACAATGATATAACTACTATAATACTGCTCCTATGTACAATGATATAACTACTATAATACTGCTCCTATATACAAGAATATAACTACTATAAAACTGTTCCTATGTATAAGAATATAACTACTATGATACTACTATATACAAGAATATAACTACTATAATACTGCTCCTATGTATAAGAATATAACTACTAAAATACTGCCTCCTATGTACAAGAATATAACTACTAAAATACTGTTCCTATGTACAAGAATATAACTACTATAATACTGCTCCTATTTACAATAATATAACTACTATAAAACTGTTCCTATGTACAAGAATATAACTACTATAATACTGCTCCTATGTACAAGAATATAACTACTAAAATACTGTTCCTATGTACAAGAATATAACTACTATAATACTGCTCCTATGTACAAGAATATAACTACTATAATACTGCTTCTGTATACAAGAATATAACTACTATAAAACTGTTCCCATGTATAAGAATATAACTACTATAATACTGCTCCTATGTACAATAATATAACTACTATAAAACTGTTCCTATGTACAAGAATATAACTACTATAATACTGCTCCTATGTACAAGAATATAACTACTATAATACTGCTCCTATGTACAAGAATATAACTAATATAATACTGCTCCTATGTACAAGAATATAACTACTATAATACTGCTCCTATGTACAAGAATATAACTACTATAATACTGCCTCCTATGTACAGAATAACTACTATAATACTGCTCCTATGTACAAGAATATAACTGCTATAATACTGCTCCTATGTACAAAAATATAACTACTATAAAACTTCCTATGTACAAGAATATAACTACTATAATACTGCCTCCTATATACAAGAATATAACTACTATAAAACTGTTCCTATGTATAAGAATATAACTACTATAATACTGCTCCTATGTACAAGAATATAACTAATATAATACTGCTCCTATGTACAAGAATATAACTACTATAATACTGCTCCTATGTACAAGAATATAACTAATATAATACTGCTCCTATGTACAAGAATATAACTACTATAATACTGCCCCTATGTACAAGAATATAACTACTATAATACTGCTCCTATGTACAAGAATATAACTACTATAATACTGCTCCTATGTACAAGAATATAACTACTATAATACTGCCTCCTATATACAAGAATATAACTACTATAATACTGCTCCTATGTACAAGAATATAACTACTATAATACTGCTCCTATATACAAGAATATAACTACTATAAAACTGTTCCTATGTATAAGAATATAACTACTATAATACTGCTCCTATGTACAAGAATATAACTACTTATACTGCTCTATGTACAAGAATATAACTACTATAATACTGCTCCTATGTGCAAGAATATAACTACTATATACTGCTCCTATGTACAAGAATATAACTAATACTACTCCTATGTACAAGAATATAACTACTATAATACTGTTCCTGTGTACAAGAATATAACTACTATAATACTGCTCCTATATACAAGAATATAACTACTGTAAAACTGTTCCTATGTATAAGAATGTAACTACTATGATACTACTCCTATATACAAGAATATAACTACTATAATACTGCTCCTATGTATAAGAATATAACTACTATAATACTGCCTCCTATGTACAAAAATATAACTACTATAATACTGCTCCTATGTACAATAATATAACTACTATAAAACTGTTCTTATGTACAAGAATATAACTACTATAATACTGCTCCTATGTACAATAATATAACTACTATAAAACTGTTCCTATGTACAAGAATATAACTACTATAATACTGCTCCTATGTACAATAATATAACTACTAAAATACTGTTCCTATGCACAAGAATATAACTACTATAATACTGCTCCTATGTACAAGAATATAACTACTATAATACTGCTCCTATATACAAGAATATAACTACTATAAAACTGTTCCTATGTATAAGAATATAACTACTATAATACTGCTCCTATGTACAAGAATATAACTACTATAATACTGCTCCTATGTACAAGAATATAACTACTATAATACTGCTCCTATGTACAAGAATTATAACTACTATAATACTGCTCCTATATACAAGAATATAACTACTATAATACTGCTCCTATGTACAAGAATATAACTGCTATAATACTGCTCCTATGTACAATAATATAACTACTATAAAACTGTTCCTATGTACAAGAATATAACTACTATAATACTGCTCCTATGTACAAGAATATAACTAATATAATACTGCTCCTATGTACAAGAATATAACTACTATAATACTGCTCCTATGTACAAGAATATAACTACTATACTGCTCCTATGTATAAGAATATGACTACTATAATACTGCTCCTATGTACAAGAATATAACTACTATAATACTGCTCCTATGTATAAGAATATAACTACTATAATACTGCTCCTATGTACAAGAATATAACTACTATAATACTGCTACCTATGTACAAGAATATAACTACTATAATACTGCCTCCTATGTACAAGAATATAACTACTATAATACTGCTCCTATGTACAAGAATATAACTACTATAATACTGCCTCTATGGATAGGAAATGTATTTGTATTGTGTTATCTGTTTATGCTGTGTTGCCCTCAGGTGACTTGTCCTCACACAACCACGTTTCTTCTCTTCCTCCTCTCTTCATATATTACTATATGTCTGCAGTCACCTCACTCCTTTTAATGTAAACATCACGTCGGCAGTTAGCGGCACAGCACAGAGATGGTGATTTATCAAGACTCTATAAAGGTTATCTTGGCTTTACGATTACATTAAAAGAATAAATTTGAAAAAAAATGTCATCCGGAGCGCAGCTCTGGAGGTAATGTATGACTGCATTTCTTAACTTACATTAGCAAAATTAAACGGCTGGTAAATATGTGAAGCCATGAGATCTGCTTAGAAAGCATTTATCTGATTGCGCAAGGTAATAGCGGCTTTACGGTCTATTCCAATCAATCTCCTTTTGGGTAATTTTTACTAAAAAATGATATAAAACGGCGATGCAAAGGGAAGGCGGCAGGTCCCGCATGAAAGCCGCACATTTGTCATTCAGGATTTGTGACACTTAGTGAGGTCATTTAACTCTGAAAAGTCGTCATGATCACTAGATACTAGATAGATAGATAGATAGATAGATAGATAGATAGATAGATAGATAGATAGATAGATAGATAGGAAATAGATAGATAGATATGAGAGAGATTTATAGATAGATAGATAGATATGAGATAGATAGATAGATAGATAGATAGATAGATAGATATGAGATAGACAGATAGATAGACAGATAGATAGATAGATATGAGATAGATTTAGAGATAGATAGGAGATAGATAGATAGATAGATAGATATGAGATAGATATGAGAGAGAGATAGATATGAGATAGATAGATAGATAGATAGATAGATAGATAGATAGATAGATAGATAGATATGAGATAGTGTCACACTCTGCTGTGGAGGGAATAGCCACACAGAGCGTACGAGGGAAGGGAACAGACCAAAACCAGGGAAACGGTCACCTCCTGCAGGGAACCCTGAAACTAGGCCCTGAGTGACTACCAGTATGAACAAGCCTTAGTGGTAGGAGAGTTCATACACAGGAACTTAATAATAAATTCACCCTAAAGAACCCTGCAGCTAGTGACACGGGAAAGAGTCAACCCGTTCCTCCAAGAGTAAGGACGAACAGGAGACTCCAGAAGGAAAAGCACAAAAGGGAAAAAGTCACTTATCTTTAACCCCTTCACCCCCGGAGCTTTTTTCGGTTCTGCATTTTCGTTTTGTGCTCCCTGCCTTCAAACAGCCATAACTCTTTTATTTTTCTGTTCACATAGCTGTATGAGGGCTTGTTTTTTGCGGGACAAGTTGTCCTTTCCAACGCCACCATTTAATTTTGCATACGGTGTAGTGGGAAGCAGGAAAAAAATTCCAAACCAGGTGAAATTGCAAAGAAAACGCTATTCCGCTACAGTTCTATGGGTTTCTTATTTACAGCATTCGATGTGCATTAAAACTGATCCTTTACTTTCATTCTACTGGTCAGTACGAATCCGGCAATACCTAATATGTATAGTTTTTCCTGCGTTTTCATAGTCATAAAATAATTAGAAAGTTGCCCTTTTTTTTTTTTTTTTTTCCTTGTCAATCTTGACCCCTATAACTTTTTAGTATTTATGTGTACAGAGCTGTATGGGGGGCTAATTTTTTGCGGGACGATCTGAAGTTTTTATTGATACCATTCTGGGGTGTGTATGACTTTTTGATCACTTTTTATTTAATTTTTTTTAGAAAAAAAAAAGCGACAAAAAACGGCAAATCGCCATTTGGACGCTTTTTTCCGCCACACAATTCGCCGTATTGGAATTTTTTTTATATATTTTAAAAGTACGGGCGTTTTCGGTCACGGTGATACCCATGATGTCTATATTTATTGTTATTTAGGTATTTATTTTTTACTTATACAGAAAGGGGGGTGATTTGAACTTTTACATCTTTTTTATTTTTATATATTTTTTAACATTTTTTGTAAATTTTTTTTTTACTATTAGAAAGCTCAAATATGGGCTTATATATTTTGGCTTTTTTTTTTTCTTTATGAGCAATTATGGATTTTATAGACTCAGAAATCCATGAGTTGCTCATTTCTTATCCTGGCCTGCCATCTAGTGGCCAGAATAAGAATTGCACTTTGAAAACTGTAATCCTCACCAGCGAGGATTACAGTTTTCATATGGTGTACAGACACCCCGATTGGCCACACGGGGTGTCTGTACACCACCCGGAAGCGAACGCTTCCGGGTTGAAACGCAACTAGATGCCGTGATCACGTGTGATCACGGCATCTAATCAACCAGGAAGACACCGCCGATGGCGGTAAGTAGCGGCAAGTCTCTGCTGTTAGAAACAGCAGAGACTTGCCGGCCATGACGCCCGCCGCACCCGCGAGCGGGCGCCATGTGCCCGCATCGCCCCAGCACCGTACATGTAAGGCGCTGGGCGCGAAGGGGTTAAGCAGATATCGCAGCCACCGGATCTCAGCCGAGATCCACACCACACAGTACTAAGTAGGCAGAAAGTATAAACCGCAAGGGATACTGGGAGAGGAAGGGGTAAATAGGAGAAAGATAATTACCACAGCGGCAACAGCTGAGGGGAAGGGGTGTGGTGAACAGCAACCAAGGGAAAAGTATGCCAAATTATGTCACTCTTGAAAGCCACGCAGAACGTCTGATACCAGACACAAGCCCACTCGTGACAGATAGATAGATAGATAGATAGATAGATAGATAGATATGACATAGATAGATAGATAGATTAGATGTCTGCTGTATCTTTCTCTCAGGGGTAGCCTTTCAGTTAGGGTGCTCTTTAGCAGCTTTACAGTCTCAGAAGTGGTGTTTTTTGGATGAGGCTTCACTTTGAGTCTCCTTGGCAGAGGCTCTTGCAGTACTCCAGAGCGGGACTCAACGCAAACTGTTTTATTTGTTTTGTATTATACAGTAGTGTTGTATATTTTTCATGTTATTTGTCCGTATATTCCATTAAAGGATATGGTTGGCAGGAACAGGTTTAACCACCCTGTTCCTTCCCTCTTGGTAGGATTGGGCTGGTCCTGTTTCTGCCAGATGCGCTTCCCCCCATGGCCCTTTCTATCACGTCCCAGGTGTAGGAGTGTTGCCGAGTGGTGTAGTGCGACCTAAATGTCTTTTTATGTGTCACAGTGCTCCTACCTGGTTACGGCTGGACCCCAAACTTTGGCTCCAAAGCTATAAATAAGGGGAATAATTGAAGAAATACCTTGAGATGAAGTTCAATGGCAGCATTACTTGTAACAAATGTTTCTCCAAACAGTTTTCAGGCTTTGTCTTGGTTCCAGCAGGCTTTAGCATTAAACTGGCAGGCAAACTCAACTCTGCTCTCTTTCTCACTTTGCTGTGCTGACAAGCTAACTGTATAATTTGGCTTCTTCTTGATGCTACACTTCACTCTATAGTCGGACTTTTGTTCAGCTGAGGAACTTTACTGTACTCCTGGCTCCTGTGGCTTTAGACGTCTGCCACCCTGGCCAGCAGAGCTTAAGGTGGTCTGGCTGGCATGGGCACGTTCAGCAGAGACATGCCCCTGCACACTCTCCCCCTAGCTGGGGTAAACTAGAATAGCTCTAACTGGTCCCCACCCTTCTGGCAGGAAGTAGGACTAGCCCACTCCTCTCCAGAGGGGGGGATAGAATGGAATGGTTAGCTCCCTTCTATAAAGTATAGCTTTGCCGTGTTTGCTGCCACCTGCTGGTGAATCAGGCACATTACATGTTAACAGTTACATGACATTATATTATATATGCACATTGTGGTGAACTTGAAATAAAGTACATTAGCTGAAAGTGAGGTTAGTAGACATGGATAGTAGCAGGGTGCAGGAGGGGGGGTTCTTGTGTAGAAGGGAGAGGAAGCACACTGCAGAGCTTCTGCCCCTGGTAGAGATTTTCCGGAGAGAACAACTTGATTTAGCCTCAAGCAAACACTTGAGACACAAGACAGCAGAGTGAACACTGAAAACTACAATATTGACACTGCTGAAGGTGAGGGACTACAACTCAGACACCTATCACCAAAGACTACTACTAGACTCGTATACCCAGAAGTGCTAAGTTGCAGCCATCCAACCTGCCTCCATACTCCCTTTACTGGTGCCAGAAACTGCACTTTGAATCAGCTGCTATTGAATGTATCATATTTTATATTTTGCACTTAGTAAATTGAGTCTGTTATACGTTCACTACCGGCCTCATTCTTCAATACTAGATTTCCATTGCACCGATCCCCAGTGAGCAACCGCCTGAGGGAGTCCATCCTGACACTGCACTTCATCAGGGCCTCTACCACTCCCATTCTCTGCACCAGCTCCTAAGGGGCTTGCTGCATTCGCATGCAGGTCTTGCCTCTAGCTTTGATCTGCTACAACTAATCAGGGGGCGTCGCTGGCGCATCACCCTGGGAACTAAGGTGAAGACTGCCAATGTTAATGTTACATGGTGCATAAAGAAATCTGTGCATTAACAGTAAATCGCAACACAAAACATTTGGCCAACTATTAATCTTTGCAGTGAACCTCTGGGTCGCTGCACTAGCTCCACTTTGAGTGCACTGCAAATGAACATATAATGGAGAGAACCAGCGGCTTGGGATATGAAGGGTTAATGTAGACTTATTTGTATCGCAGCCACCATATCTGTTGACGTGAGGCGCGGCGCTGTCCCTTCTGAGGTTTTTCTACGACGGGATCCTTTGATTCCTCCTGACAGATCTTTCAATAATGCGGCTCTCTGGCTGGCAGGCTCACAGCCGATCAGCACCTTCTGTAATCTCCTTCCCGAAGCCTTAGAGGTCCTACATGAAGATGTCTTCGTGAACCACGATGCTAGTATTCAAGAAGGCAAATTCCAAAAAAAATGTACTTTGGTTCTGGGCAGTGACTAAAGTTTTTGAACCATCATCTGATTAAATTCTTTAAGATCTATCTGTTCTTCATACGTTCTCTCCTTTTAGGATCCACTAAAACTGCATCATGTACCCTTAGAAGTTTCTTACAAAAAGGAAAAGCAAAAAGATTGAGGAACTTCCTCTGATACACTTGGTGGGAAGAAGATGGCCTATCTGAGATATCCCAGGAGAAGTATCAAGAGTGGACACAGAGGTCACAGATGCTTAAAGGGGGTTTCCAACTGATTTAAAATTTTTGAAAAAAGGCTCAGAATGATATAAAATATTAAGTCCTAAAAATAGTCCTACTCACCTTACCGATCCATCACCAGGCCCATTATGATGTTTCCCTACTTCCTGGTTCCTCTTCACAGACAGGAAATGACCAAACCAGGACACCATACGGCTTTGTCCTATCTGTCCTTCATATCTTCTCTGCTTTAAAGTGGTTCTCCGGGAATTAAGAAAATGAAAATACTTAAATATTATTTTATTATAAATATATTCCCATATACCTTTCATTAGTTATAATGGCTCGTTTTGTCTGAGGAGCAATCATTAGGAGAAACAAAATGGCCGCCATCCTATTAGTACACACAAAACCTGTCCTAATCACACAGGAGGACAAGTTACTTCATAACACTGAGGTAAAGAGCTGCTTCATCCTCCTCTCTGCTCTGCTTGTCAGGAATTATCATCCTGAATACTTATAAGATCTTCAGATGAATCTCTGTAGGAATTGAGTTCATGAGCAGATGTGGTTGATGAGCAGCAGCTCTTGTATGCAGTCTCCATTACCACAGTCTGTCCTGTCCGTCCTCTCTGTGCTTCATGTCTCCTCATAAACTCGATTCCTACAGAGATTCAGCTAAATATCATATTAAACTTTATTCAGGATCATAATCCCTGAGGAGTAGAGGAGTATAAGGCAGCTCTTTACCTCAGTGTTGTGAAGTAACTTACCCTGCTGTGTGATTAGGACAGGTTTTTTGTGGACTAATAGGACGGCGGCCATTTTGTTTCTTCTAATGATTCCTCCCCAGACAAAACGAGCCATTATAACTAATGAAAGGTATTTGGTAATATATTTATAATAAAGTAATATTTATGTATTTTTATTGTCTTAATTCCCGGAGAACCCCTTTAAGGATCCACTCCTGATTCTGGTTTTCAAAACTGCATCAGGAAACCTGACCGTGTGGCCATATCCTTAGAAGTTTCTTACAAAAAGGAAAAGCAAAAAGATTGAGGAACTTGTGCCTCCACTGCCTGGTGGGAAGAAGATGTCCTACGTAAGATATCGCAAGAGAAGTGTCAAGAGTGGACACAGAGGTCACAGATGCTTAAAGGGGTTTTCCAAATGATTAAAATTTTTGGAAAAAAAAAAGGCTCAGAATGGTGTAAAATATTAAGTTCTAAAAATAATAAGTCCTACTCACCTTACCGATCCACCACCACGCCCATTATGATGCTTCCCTACTTCCTGGTTTCTCTTCACACACTGGATATGACCGAACCAGGACACCATACAGCTATGTGAACGGAAAAATAAAAAAGTCATGGCGCCAGGAAGGCGGGGAGGAAAAAACAAAAATGCAAAAATAGAAAATCCTGGCAGAGCCTTATAGGAAAAAAAAAATATAAAAATGACCTATTTAAAGGGGGTGTTTCACGCTTTTTGGGGTCTTTCTAATTTAATGGGGCGGTAGAGGAAAATATCCCACAATTTTGGATTCAAATCTTTGGTGCCGTAGAGCGGTGGGCGATATTTTTGTGTATAACTAGCCAGTTTACCTCTCAGGAGTGTAGAGAAGCTGGGTGACAACCCCCTCCGCTCCGGGTAATAAAGCCCGCTATTAACTTGATAGGCCTTAATAGGGACAAATTGGACACCCCCTTTAATTATATTTTGATTTTGCAGAATAAATAAATAGGTTTTGATGCCGGCGCTCGTTTAATTAAAAATTCAAAGTGAAAGTCCCTTTAATTACGTTTTGTAAGTGCGATGTAAAGCGGATCTGCCAATAATCTTTATGGCCTGAGCCTCCGCCAACCGATCCCGCAATGTACATCTTAAAAATTCAATGGGGGGGCTGTTTAATTTCTGACTCTGGGATTTCCCGTGGTGCACAGCTGATTAAGCACAATTTTACAGAACTGACCGTAGCCGGGTGAAATTTACTGCAGATCTACAGAATCACGGCGCGTACACAAGTCTTAAAGGGGATGATGCTTTTAGAGTACACATACTATTAAGGATTTCTAAACTAATAGGGGGGTCCTAGTTCAAGCAACCAGTTACAAAGAGCATCTCTCCTTCTGGAGGACCCACCAGATCACATAAATAGACCATGCAATGCTTTCTTTGTCCAGTGGTGGCGCTGTTGGGAAATTGAGCACTTGTTGCCTGGTTCCTCTGCAGATTGCAGCTGATCGGTGGGGATCACAGCAGGTGGACATCATATGATCCGCTTATTTTAGCGGGATCATGCTTGTCCACAATGGATGACCCCATTTAATCTTGGAATGACCTTTTCCAACTTTTGCATCAGCGATGACATTAAAGTCTCATTGTCAAATATCTCCTTCCATGATTATGAATCAGCCAGAGCGATTGGCTACAAAGAGCGTCTCTCTCTATCTCTGGAGGACCCACAATGTCCATGCATGTTATGAACAGCCCATTGATTTCAATGGGCAGCATGTAATTCTTCATTCATCCTGTGGTGGCACTGCAGTAAGACAGAGCACTTGTTGCCTGTTTCCTCTGCAGATCGCAGCTGATCGTTGGAGATCACAGCAGTGGAAAATTATTATGATCAGCCTTTTTTAGGGTCATGCTGCTACCAAAATGGGATGTCTACAATGTATCGCCCCCTCCATTAACCTTGGAATGATTTTCCCACCTTTACAGAGGATGAGTTGACATTTAAAGGATTGAATCAGAACGCCCCTCTCCCTCCCTCTTTCTGGAGGAGCCGCCATATCTGTGCATTATGTTACCATCCCATTGATACAAATGGTCAGCATGTAATACTTCATTTGTCCTGTGGTGGCACTGTAGGAAAATTGAGCACTTGTTACCAGGTTTCTCTGCAGATCGCAGCCGATCACTGGGGATTACAGCAGTGGAACATTATGTGATCAGCTTATTTTAGGGGGAAGTTGCTTGCAAACAGTGAATGTCCACAAAAATGAGCTTTAGTCATGGAACGATTCTTCCAAGTGATAATATTTAAAGAATTCCATCAGTAACGACAATAAAGCCGTATCCTCAAAGTCAGGAGTCAGCGATCAGCTACAGAGAGCTCCTCTGTCTCTGGAGGACCCACAATGTCCATGTACAGACAGCCCCTGAGGAGCCTCTGCGGAGGATGGGAATGGTAGTGGTCCTGATGAGGTGTTATGTCACGGTGCACTCCCCCAGGCCATTGATCTCTGGGGATCTGCGCAGTGGAGGGGCGGTTTAAGGACTCAGGGCAGAAATAAACTTATAAAAGTCTCTCTTTACTCAGTACAAAAGATATCTTGTACCACATCCAGCAATAGTTTGGACAAACTGCAATTTGTATCCCCAGATGACGAGGTATGGTGGCTGGCAAAGTGGCAGTTAATGGCACCTCAGGTGTGCTATCTTGCTGGTGACTCTCTCTTGAACAGCTGTGTGCTGGCACATGTGGCTATGGGTGTCCACTGTGTTATGCAGGCTTTGACTTGGTCTGGCTACGGGTGTCTGGGCCGTAGTCCCTCACCTGCAGCAGGATCTGTAAAGCTGTTGCTTGCTTGTCACTCTGCTGACTGTATCCACTGTAGCTCTGACAGGATAGAAGCAGTCTTGGTTCTGTTAATCTCTCTGGAGTGGTGGTCTCACAGGAGAGTGGGATCAAGAACTGGTCCCTAAAACCCCTGGAGTAGGAGCACAAGCACGTGCTTCCTTCCTCTTCACTTTCTAGACTAGAACTTTCCCTCCTGGCAGGAAGCAGGACCAACCCACTCCAGGAGAAGAGGATAACAGGGTGGTTAACCCTGTCCCTGTCAACTATACCATGCCATGTTCAGTGTATATTACATAACAATAGGAACAAACCAAAATATTTGAAAATACCCTCTGATCTGGGGTACTGCACATACATTACATGAACCACCCATTGATTTCAATGGGCAATAAGTGCAACGACCCCCTGAGGAGCCAGTCTGGAGGATAGGAGTAGTGGTGGCCCTGATTAAGTGTTGTGTCACAGTGTACTTCCTCAGGTCTTTGCTTCCTGAGGATTAGTGCAGTACTAAAGGAGGGCAGAGTAACAATGTAACAAAGTCTTTTTTAGTAAGTGCAACGTAGAGGTAGCAGCAGGCTTTAAGTGCAAATCCTCTCTGGCACCAGTTAGGATATGGAGGCAGCTTGGTTGGTGGCAATTCTCTACTTAGGAGATAATGGCCTAGTGGGTGCTTTGGCTGTAATCCCACGCCTCGCAGCAGTAGCAGTTCACGCTGTCTGGAACCTCAATGCTTCACTTGAGGACAATTGGAGTAGGAGAACCTGTAAGAGAAGCAGGAGCTCTGCAGGCTGCTTCCTCTCCTCTCTGTCTCTAGAGAGGAACTCCACCTCTTGGCATGGAGCAGGTCCAGTCCACTACTACCAAGAGAGGAGGAACAGGTTCCTTGCTAAGCTTTACCAACCATTCCTTGCTGGGAACTACGCCCAGGAACAAATAATAGCATACACAGTGCACAAGAATATACAATGTGTAGGACCTCCAAGTCTGGAGTACTACACATGCAATGCTGCTTTCGTCCTGTGGTGGCACTGCAGGGAAACTGAGCACTTGTTGCCAGGTTCCTCTACATCAGTGGTGGGGAACATTTTTCCTGCCGGGGGCCATTTGGATAATTGTAACATCGCTCGGGGGCCGTAGAAAATTGTCAACTTAAAAATTTGATGGCTATCTTTGGTCAAACATATGAGTGACTTAGGGGTAAGATACAGAAATTGTGCTTCAATTAAAAAAATCTAGAGCGTTGTAGCACAAAATGGCACCTACACTATATATATATTACAAATATTACTGGCGCCGTTTTGACCACATGTAGCAGTCTAATATTTAAGTTGAGAATGTTAAATATTTAGTTCTTTATTTGGCATTAATGGCAGCCAAGCTAAACCCAGAGGGGTCCAGGAAGGTGGTTCACCCAGCTTCTACTCTCCCTGCCACTGTCCCTACCTTTGTCCCTTTCTCAGTCTCAGATCTGCCCCCCACCTCCATCAGCCTCAGATCAGACCCCTAATAGGCCCCTCAGCCTCAGATCAGACCCCCCCAGCCTCAGATCAGACCCCTAATAGCCCCCCAGCCTCAGATCAGACCCCCAATAGGCCCCAGCCTCAGATCAGACCCACAATAGGCCCCAGCCTCAGATCAGACCCACAATAGGCCCCAGCCTCAGATCAGACCCACAATAGCCCCCCAGCCTCAGATCAGACTCCCAATAGCCCCCCAGCCTCAGATCAGACTCCCGGCCTCAGATAAGACCCCCAATAGCCCCCCCATTCTCAGATCAGCCCCCATCAGACCCCCCAGCCTTAGATCAGAGCCCCAATAGCCCCCCCCAGCCTCAGATCAGCCCCCATCAGACCCCCCAGCCTCAGATCAGAGCCCCATCAGAGCCCCCAGCCTCAGATCAGCGCCCATCAGACCCCCCAGCCTCAGATAAGACCCCCAATAGCCCCCCCAGCCTCAGATCAGACCCCCAGTAGCCCCCCCAGATTCAGATCAGCCCCCATCAGACCACCCAGCCTCAGATCAGACCCCCATCAGAGCCCCCAGCCTCAGATCAGCCCCCATCAGACCCCCCAGCCTCAGATCAGACCCCCCATCAGAGCCCCCAGCCTCAGATCAGCGCCCATCAGACCCCCCAGCCTCAGATAAGACCCCCAATAGCCCCCCCAGCCTCAGATCAGACCCCCAATAGCCCCCCAGATTCAGATCAGCCCCCATCAGACCACCCAGCCTCAGATCAGACCCCCATCAGAGCCCCCAGCCTCAGATCAGCCCCCATCAGACCCCCCAGCCTCAGATAAGACCCCCAATAGCCCCCCCAGCCTCAGATCAGCCCACATCTGTCACGCTCTGGTGTGGAGGGAATAGCCACACCGAGCGGACGAGGGAAGGGAACAGACCAAAACCAGGGAAATGGTCACCTCCTGCAGGGAACCCTGAAACTAGGCCCTGACTGACTACCAGTATGAACAATCCTGGGTTGTAGGAGAGTTCATACACAGGAACTTAATAATAAATGCACCCTAGAAAACCCTGCAGCTAGTGACACGGGAAAGAGTAAACCTGTTCCTCCAAGAGTTAGGACGAACAGGACACTCCAGAAGGAAAACCACAAAAGGGAAAAAGTCACTTATCTTTAAGCAGATATCGCAGCCACCGGATCTCAGCCGAGATCCACACCACACACTACTAAGTAGGCAGAAAGCATAAACCACAAGGGATACTGGGAGAGGAAGGAAATAGGAGAAAGATAATTACCACAGCGGCAACAGCTGAGGGGAAGGGGTGTGGTAAACAGCAACCAAGGGAAAAGCATGTCAAATTATGTCACTCTTGAAAGCCGCGCAGAACGTCTGACACCAGATGCAAGCCCACTTGTGACACCATCAGACCCCCCAGCCTCAGATCAGACCCCCATCAGAGCCCCCAGCCTCAGATCAGACCCCCAATAGGCCCTCCAGCCTCAGATCAGACCCACAATAGGCCCTCCAGCCTCAGATCAGACCCCCAATAGGCCCTCCAGCCTCAGATCAGACCCCCCCATAGGCCCCAGCCTCAGATTAGACCCCCAATAGGCCCCCAGCCTCAGATCAGACCCCCAATAGGCCCTCCAGCCTCAGATCAGACCCACAATAGCCCCTCCAGCCTCAGATCAGACCCATAATAGCCCCTCCAGCCTCAGATCAGACCCCCCATAGGCCCCAGCCTCAGATTAGACCCCCAATAGGCCCCCAGCCTCAGATCAGACCCCCAATAGGCCCCCAGCATCAGATCAGCCCCCATCAGACCTTAGATTAGACTTTTAAAATAAATAATAAAATAAACTTACCTCTCCAGCTCCGGACGGCGCTGCCTCTTGACAGGTTCACTTACCCTCCCTGGTCTTCTCCCTGCCACGCTGTACTGGGACCTCCCATAATGGAAGCGGTCACTAGCATTTTCTGGCAGGGGGCCGGGTGTCACATGAGATGGTCCCGTGGGCAGCATATAGCGCACGGGTTCACAGGTTCCCCACCCCTGCTCTACATGTTGCAGCTGATCGCTGGGGATTACAGCAGTGGGAAGTCATGTGATCGGCCTATTTTAGGGGGAAGCTACTAGCAAAATGGAATGTCTACAGCAGATGGCCCCCATTAACCCTGGAATGATTTCTCAGGCTTTCACATTGGAAGAGCTGACATTTAAAGGATTCCATCAGTCATGACACTACGTCTCCTTTCTTTTAAATTGCAGATTTTTTCATGCAGGATTTTAAGGCAATTAAAAAACACGTTGCCAAAAATCCTTAAATCCTGGAGAAATTCTAAAGGAAGAAAGGTTAATGAAATTGCGCATTTTGCTGATCAATATTCCAGATATGAACTTTGAAACGGGGCTGCGGGGGAGGGCACAGCAGTACTAGGCATTGACTGCCAGTTGTTAGGGCCAGCAGCAGGTTGGCACCTTCGTGGGCGGTGACCCGCTGAGCGCCCTGTCGGAATCTTAAAATGGAACTTTGATTCTTTGTGAAGCGAGACGTAGCGGTTGCCAGAGCAACGGAAAGGAGAATAGCCAAACGTTGCTTCTTCCACCTTGCTGGGAAACTGCTAACGAGCGATACTTTTTAATTGGAGGAAAATGTGGCATTAAGCGCCGTCTTGCGTAATGATGCCGCGCTATATAGGAACGCATGACTTTGCTATTTATACTGCGTGCTGGTGCAGGGACAACGGATCACCAGCTGTTGGGTAAACTCGCTTTTCGTGGCGAGGGAAGGGGGGTCTCCTTACTATTTGCTCCTTTTGAGGGAGGGCTAAGATGCGTTTACGTCATGCATGCAGTCAGCAGAATAAAATATGTCTGCAATTTCCTTATTAGCATGTGAATTGCTGTCTGGAAACCGTCAGCAAGTAGGCGAGACATTGATGGATCCTATTATTGTTTACTTGCAATTAGCTCCTATGGATTATGCTTCTTAACCCTTTCACTCCCGGAGGTTTTTTCGGTCATGCATTTTCGTTTTGCGCTCCCTGCCTTCAAACAGCCATAACTCTTTTATTTTTCTGTTCACATAGCTGTATGAGGGCTTCTTTTTTGCGGGACAAGTTGTACTTTCTAACGCCACCATTTAATATTGCATATGGTGTAGTGGGAAGCGGGAAAAAAATTCCAAACCGGGTGAAATTGCAAAGAAAACGCTATTCCGCTACAGTTCTACGGGTTTCTTATTTACAGCGTTCGATGTGCATTAAAACTGTTCCCTTACTTTCAGTCTACTGGTCAGTACGAATCCTGCAATACCTAATATGTATAGTTTTTCCTGCGTTTTCATAGTGATAAAATAATTAGAAAGTTGCCCCTTTTTTTTTTCCTTGTCAAATCTTGACCCCTATAACTTTTTGGTATTTATGTGTACAGAGCTGTATGGGGGCTCATTTTTTGCGGGACAATCTGAAGTTTTTATTGATATCATTCTGGGGTATGACTTTTTGATCACTTTTTATTTAATTTTTTTTAGAAAAAAAAAGCAACAAAAAACGGCAAATCGCCATTTGGACGCTTTTTTCCGCCACACAATTCGCCGTATTGGATTTTTTTTTTTTATATTTTAAAAGTACGGGCGTTTTCGGTCACGGTGATACCCATGATGTCTATATTTATTGTTATTTAGGTATTTATATTTTAATTATACGGAAAGGGGGGTGATTTGAACTTTTATATCTTTTTTATTTTTTATATATTTTTTAAAAAAAAATTTAAATTTTTTTTTTTACTATTTGAAAGCTCATATATGGGCTTATATATTGTGGCTTTTTTTTTTTTTCTTTATGAGCAATCAGGGATTTTCTAGACTCAGAAATCCATGAATTGCTCATTTCTTATCCTGGCCTGCCATCTAGTGGCCAGAATAAGAATTGCACTTTGAAAACTGTAATCCTCACCAGCGAAGATTACAGTTTTCATACGGTGTACAGACACCCCGATTGGCCACACTGGGTGTCTGTACACCACCCGGAAGCGAATGCTTCCGGGTTCAGACGAAACTAGATGCCGTGATCACGTGTGATCACGGCATCTAGACGCCCAGGAAGACGCCGCCGATGGCGGTAAGTAGCTGCAAGTCTCTGCTGTTAGAAACAGCAGAGACTTGCCGGCCATGACGCCCGCCGCACTTGCGAGCGGGCGCCATGTGCCCGCATCGCCCCAGCGCCGTACATGTACGGCGCTGGGAGTGTAAGGGTTAAAGGGCATCTGTAGCTATGACACTGGCTGACCTGTTGCGTGTGCGCTTGGTAGTTTAAAGGCATTTGTGTTGGTCCCTTTAACCCCTTTAACCCCTTCAGCCATTGTGATGTAGCGGTACGTCACAGTGGCTGAGGGCTTGTATGGATTGGGCTGCCTGCTCCATATGCGGCGGGTACCAGCTGTATAATAGAGCAGGCACCGGGTCACAATGACTGGCATCGGCGAGGATGCTGAAACCAGTCATTTAACCCCCTGGATACAAGAGTTTTTTTCGTTTTTGCATTTTCATTTTTCTTCCCTGTCTTCCCGGAGTCCTAACTTTTTTTATTTTTCCATTCACATAGCCGTATGGGGGCTTCTTTTTGTAGTTTCTAAAGCCATCATATAATATTGCATAGGATGTAGTGGGAAGCGGGAAAAAAAATCCAAATGGGGTGGAATTGGAAAAAAAACGTAATTCAACCACAGTTTTAAGCGTTTTTTTTTTTTAACAGTGTTCTTTATGCGGTAAAACTGGCTTGTGCTATTCATTCTCCAGATCAATACAAATCCGGCGATATCACATACACTATGTATAGTTTTTTTCGCGTTTTAATACGGGGGGAAAAAATAAAAACTTACAAAAAAGTTTTTTTTTTTTTTTTTACATTGCCATATTCTGACCCCCATAACTTTCTGTGTGGGGGGCTCATTTTTTGCAGGGTGATCTGTAGTTTTTATTGATACCATTTTGGAGTGTGTGACTTTTTAATCACATTTTATTCAATTTTTTGGGTAAGAGAAGCGATGAAAAAATAGTGAGTCAGCCATTTTGATATTTTTTTCCGTTACGCCATTTGCTGCATAGGATAAATATTTTTATATTTTAATAGTGGGGGGGGGAACGCGGTGATGCCTATGATGATGATTTTTTTTTATTCTAGGGAAAAGGAATTTTTTATATTTTTTACCTTTATTTTTGCTAAAATATGCAGTGCTCCGATTTCTTACAGCTTATACTGTATTTCCTTAGAAATACATTATAAGCTGGCCAACATAGGAACTGCAATTATAATATGCTGGGTCTCTTCAGAGACTCAGCATATTAGAATTAATGGCTGGCTTCCCTGATTGCCGCACAGGGGAGCTGGTCTTAACCCGGAAGTGTGAGCTTCTGCTTTTTCACCAATTAGATGCCGTGGTTGCACTTGGCTTAAGGCTTAAATGCCTGCGTTCGGCATTATTGCTGGTCGCAGACATGAGTCGTGGTCCTCTGCTGTTTGAAACAGCAGAGACCTGCAGGCTATGGCGCCCGCTGCACGTGCGAGCGGGCGCCATGTTTAAAGACTCTCCCAGTGCCATACATGTACAGCACTGGGAGCCTATGGGTTGGGCCTCATGCATACAACTGCGTGCCAGCATTGCCCGTGCTGTGGATCGTAATGCACGGACACCGACCACGTGGCTGCCATCATACATGGGGTCTGCGAATCTCATCCGACGGTCCGTACCGCAAACAAAGTAGCGTATGCACTACTTTCTTACGGTGCGGATGCACAGACAGAATACCCATAGAAGCACTGCGTAGTGATATGGTGCGCACACGGCAGGTGCCCATATATTGTGGACCCGCTGTTTGCGGGCTGCAATACGGGCGAGCCCTTAATCCCTCAGATGTGTTCAACAGCAATTGCAGCATCCGTGAGGTAAGGCAGAGGGATGCGATAACAGGTATCGCTTTGTCCAAAAATATCTTTCAACTATTAAAATATAAAAATATTTTACCTGCACAGTGTACAAAATTAAAACATGAGAGTCCGCATTTTTTAGTCATCTTATCCCCCCAACAAAATTGAATAACAGTGATCAAAAAGTTGTATGCACCCCAAAAATGGTACCAATAAAAGCTACAGTTCCTCCCACAAAAAACAAGCCCTCATACGGCTCTGTGGAGTGAAATATAAAAAAGAGATGGCTGTCAGAAAATGATGATGCAAGAAAATTTAGATTTTTTTTTCAAGATTTTTATTATTTTTTTAAAGTAGTAAAACAAAATAAACTACGCAAGTTTGGTATCACCATAATCGTATTGAGCCACAGAATAAGGATTTAATGTCATTTTTAGCACTTAAATATCTGCCGTAATATAAAAACAAAAAAAAACCTTATGGTTTTTTTTTTTCAATTTAACCCCACAAAAATTTTTTTCAATACACGTTAATTTAGACGGTGCCATTAAAAAATACATTTAAAAAATACAACTTATCTCATATAAAATAAGCCCTCATGGCTATATGAATTGAAAATTAAAAAAGTTATGGCCATTGGAACGTGGGGAAGAAAAAATGAAAATGCAAGAACGAAAAAAGAAACGGGCCCGGTACTTAAGGGGTTAAGCTTGCGGATCCCAAAACTGCCTTGATGCAAATTTGTACAAACCCCGCCCCTTTTGCAGTATGGTCTGTAGGGATAGGCTGTATGTATGAACTTGTAAATGAACATAAATCACTGAAATAGAGTAAACTTTCTATAAAGTAAACGATCGGCGCCGGATTATCAAATATTCTGAATTACTGGTAGGTTATACACAAAAATCAAAAGAAAGCAATAAAGTACAAGTACAAAACTGGCTACTGTGACTTGTGATTTTTAGTTGGAGGCTTTGCTGTCATTTTATGGATGAGTGCCGGGTTATCAGACAGGACGCCGGATTAGGGGAATTTCACTTATTTGCTCTATGTCTTGTAGTTCTCCGCTCCACAGCCCATTTACTGCGGGGAATGATATACTCAAAGTGCTAACTAGAAAAAGAGGGAAAATAAAGATAACAGATCCGTCAATGTCAGCTTGATGATGGTTTCCAGGAAGCAGATTATCTTTTTTTATCTCTTACAAGATGAGCGAAAATAACAAGAACCGATAATGAAGATGAATTCTAGGTTGCGGCTTATACAGCGCTGACTATAGGGCCGACGTGAAGCCAAGGTGGAGCGGCACTTAAACTGTGTATAATTACAAATGATAGACCCCGCAATTAGTGCCACCCCATAAGCTGATTCCTGGGGTTTCCTATTAGTAATGCATTCTTTGTGTGGGAAACGCAGAGAGAACACGTTGCCACTGAACCAGAGATTATCTTGTTGTCTTAATTAGTGGTTATGTGCGGCTCAGCGTCGGTGGTTGTTCTTTCCATGCGGGAGATAGAGAAAACACGGCGCTGATTAATTTCTTAGTATATCTCTACAGCGATCAGAGCTCTGTTTTCCTGATACAGAGCTCCAAACCCTCTGCATGGGCAATGGTAAAATTCTCACTGCCTGCAGCCACCACTAGGGGGAGCTCACTGCATGCAGATTTATAAAGCTCCCATAGAGGTCAATGTGAACTTTGTCTTCTGTAAGCACACAAGCTCCACCTAGTGGTAACTGCTGGCAGTCAAAAACTTAACCTACCGTGTTTCCCCGAATATAAGACCCCCCCGAAAGTAAGGCAGGGTAGGGGGGTGCCCAGGGTTCTCCAATGTAAGGCACCCCCGATTGTAAGGCCGCTATCGGGGGGGGGGGGGGGTCTGTGAGGAATGTAAGGCCGTCTATGGTGGGGGTGGCTGGGGAATGTGTTCAGGCCCCTCCATGCTGTCATACTCGCCTGCCTGCGGGCTTCTTGTGGCCGGCTCCGCCATTCACCGTCCCTGTCACTGTCCTTGCAGCTCGAAGCTGATTGGCCATCAGCTCGAGCTCTGATTGGCCGATCAGCCGCGACGTCACGGCCCTGCAGGCTCGCAGCTGATTGGCCAGCGTCCCCTGCAGCAGAAGGCTCCCACCGGCACCTCAGAGGAGATCGTAAGGGTGTGTGTATGGGGCTGCGTGTGGGTGGTGGCAGCACATGGGCAGAGTGGGGGTGCACGGTGCAGTGGGATCATGCACACAGGGATGGGGGAGCTGCAGGGGATCATGCACACAGGGATGGGGGAGCTGCAGGGGATCATGCACACAGGGATGGGGGAGCTGCAGGGGATCATGCACACAGGGATTTTATTGTTAAAAAAAGTGTCATTTTTTTTTGTCTAATGTAAGGCCTCCCCGAAAGTAAGGCAGGGTGGGACTTTTGGGGGTAAATTTAATGTAAGACAGGGCCTTACTTTCGGGGAAACACGGTATAACTCTATGGGGGAAGATTTACAAAGACTGGCGTCTCCAATTTTAAGACGCCTCTTAATAAATTTGACATGTAGTCCGTGCACCAGATGTCAGCCATGAGCTGGTGTAGATTTCAGCTATAGTTTCAGACAATTTCCAATGTATAATATAGTAGATTTGGCGGGCTATGAGAGGCCTCACGCCCCTTTCCTCAGCACTACTAAAAAGTAGCCAAAAGCTCAAAAAGTCACAAATTGTGCTGCAAATATGGAGTATGCCATAATTTGTGACTTTTTAAAGACCCTTTTTTTTAGCATAAAATCTTTTATAAATGTGCCCAAAGTCTATGCAGGGTATTTGGAGCAAAGTCCTAGTCTATACTTGCCTATTCTCCTGAAAAAAAGGGTTTGACCTCCCAGCAACTATCACAGATATCCAACTAAGCACAGCTGCAAAGAGAATAAGTGGTGGCTGAAGGACCCGTGGGATGGTCATGTGACATGGGGCAGAGCAGAGCTGCAGAGAATGGCTGAAGGACCTGTCACTATAATAATGTGGCATGGGGCGGAGCTTAACTATGGAGAGTGGCTGAAGGACCTGTCATTGTAGTCAAGTGGTATAGGGCGGAGCTTAGCTATGGAGAGTGCCTGAAGGATCTGTTATTATAGTCATGTGGCATGGGGTGGAGCTTAGCTATGGAGAATGGCTGAATTTACTTTCCGTTACAAAAATGTGGCAGCTGTGAGATGTTTAATCTGTATAACAATGTATACGTCCACCTATTGAGGAGGTCACACAGACTCCATTCCACCCTTCAGTGTAATGCATTTGCATTTTATATGCTTGTTGTAATATATCCTGTTCATTTGCACTGTTATGGCACTGCGCCATGGAAAGGGTTAAAGCACGGCCAACTAATACTTAAAGACTTTCCAGTCTGTACACTGAGAAGCTAGTAAGTTTCCATTGCCGTCATAAGTGCGACTTGCCGCCCCCCCCCCCCCCCCCCAGGGCCGAACATGTCCCAGGTTTTTAGGAATGCGGAGTGGTGATGCAGCCATATTCATTTTCTGTGTCATGGTGCTCCTACCTGGATACCGTTGCTCCCCAGGGCTAGGCTCTGCAGCAATAAAGGTAGAGTGATAGTTGGTGGAGTAAGAGTCCAGACCTGGTAAAAGTTCAACAGTTTTACTTGAATAGACTTGCATTCAGACAATATTTGATCTTTCTTTGGCTCCAGCAGATTTTGGGGTAAACTGGCAGGTAAACTTAAAGAGGCTCTGTCACTAGGTTTTAACCTATGTATTTAAATACATAGGTTAAAACCCCTTGACTTCTACAGTTAGAACATACCTTTATTGCAGAGTACAGCGCAGCGGTTGTGCTGAAAAAAGACCTTTAATCTTTATGTTAATGAGCCTTCGGAGCACCGGGGGGCGGGCTCTTTCTTCCTGAGCACCGCTTCTTCACCGCCCCCGGGTCCCGAGGCTCTCTCCGATGCCGACGTCCACGCCCCTCTGAAAATTGATTGACAGCGCTAGGCCGTTTGGCCTAGCGCTGAAATCCCACCGGCGCATGCGCAGAAGCGCTTGCAGTGCCGAACACCGCAAGCGCTTCCATCCTTGTGCGCACGCGCCGTCACTTCCGGGTTCAGCGAAGTGACGGCGCGTGCGCACAAGGATGGAAGCGCTTGCGGTGTTCGGCACTGCAGCGCTTCTGCGCATGCGCCGGCGGGATTTCAGCGCTGTCAATCAATTTTCAGAGGGGCGTGGACGTCGGCATCGGAGAGAGCCTCGGGACCCGGGGGGCGGTGAAGAAGCGGTGCTCAGGAAGAAAGAGCCCGCCCCCCGGTGCTCCGAAGGCTCATTAACATAAAGATTAAAGGTCTTTTTTCAGCACAACCGCTGCGCTGTACTCTGCAATAAAGGTATGTTCTAACTGTAGAAGTCAAAGGGTTTTAACCTATGTATTTAAATACATAGGTTAAAACCTAGTGACAGAGCCTCTTTAAATACCTTGCTTTATCTTTCTCTGCTGTGCTAGATTCTGGCTTCGATCTGGTAGCGGGGGGGGCATTCCCCTCACTGCACCATCTTGACTTGTCTGCTTCTAACACTAGACTAGAATGACCATAGCTTTCTGCAACTACTCCCTTGGTAGGAAGCAAGACTAGCCCACTTCTGCCCAAAAGGGGGAGAATGGAATGGTAAGTTAAAACACACTGCCACCAGACACAGTGCATGCAATATAATAAATAATAGTTGCATAGCAATATTAGGAATGCACAATGTAAGAGGACCTGGAATAAATAAAGAGATGACATTATTGGTTAGCCATTAGAGACAATAGGAGGGTGTAGGAATGGTAGTGCCTGCTCTTGGGTACTACATAAGGGACCTTAAAGAGTTTTGGAGTGAAAAACAGACACAGTGAACTAGAGCTGGGCGATATGGCCAAAAAAAATCTCGATTTTTTAAAAATTTTGGACGATTCACGATTTAAATCTCGATTTTCTTATGTTATTAAAAATATAAAAAATAATTAAAAAAAGCCTACTGTGCCCCCATCAGACCTCACATCAGCCCACTATACCCCCATCAGACCTCAGATCAGCCCATTGTGCCCTCATCAGACCCCACATCAGCCCATTGTGCCCCATCAGACCTCAGATCAGCTCATAGTAGTGCCCCCTTCAGACCTCAGATCAGCCCATTGTGCCCTCATCAGACCCCACATCAGCCCATTGTGCCCCATCAGACCTCAGATCAGCTCATAGTAGTGCCCCCTTCAGACCTCAGATCAGCCCACAGTGCCCCCATCAGACCTCAGATCAGCCCACTATACCCCCATCAGACCTCAGATCAGCCCATTGTGCCCATCAGACCCCAGATCAGCCCACTGTGCCCATCAGACCCCACATCAGCCCATTGTGCCCTGCTGTGCCCCCATCAGACCTCAGATCAGCCCATTGTGCCCATCAGACCCCAGATCAGCCCACTGTGCCCATCAGACCCCACATCAGCCCATTGTGCCCCATCAGACCTCAGATCAGCCCACTGTGCCCCCATCAGACCTCAGATCAGCCCACAGTGCCCCCATCAGACCTCAGATCTGCCCACAGTGCCCCCTTCAGACCTCAGATCAGCCCACAGTAGTGCCCCCTTCAGACCTCAGATCAGCCCACAGTAGTGCCCCCTTGAGACCTCAGATTAGCCCAAAGTAGTGCCCCCTTAAGACCTCAGATTAGCCCACAGTAGTGCCCCCTTCAGCCCTCAGAACAGCCCACTAGGCCACCATAAGAATAAAATAAAAAAATCTCTTACCTGTCCTGCGCCACGGCTCCGCTCCAGGTCCAGCGCTCCTCAGTCTTCTTCTCCCGGCGCTGCACTGTCACCTGACTGCGTGCAGCGTCAGGTCAGAGTGCGCGCACTACGTCCTGACGCTGTACGCGGTCAGGACAGTGCAGCGCGGCCCCGGAGAAGAAGAGGAACGCCGGACACCGGAGCGGAGCCGCGGCGCAGGACAGGTGAGAGATTTTTTTTATTTTATCTGGCGGGCGCCATTTTAGGAAAATCTAGTTCACAATTTTCCTAAAAAATAAAATCGTGAAGCTTTCAATTGGCGAATTAATCGAATTCATTCAATTAATCTCCCAGCCCTACAGTGAACTTTTGACGTCTGCTTTAGCTCTGTCAGATGGTTGTTTACATCTGGAAACTGCTTAGGCTACTTTCACATATGCGATTTTCTTTCCGGTTTTGAGATCCGGCAAAGAATCTCAAAACCAAATGAAAACGCTTCAGTTTGATTTAATACAACCAGATGCATCCGTTCCATTCAGATGCGGTTGTATTAAATCAAAAATGAAAAAACGGATCCGGCACCGTTGACTTACATTGTTTTTAGTGCTGGATCCACCTTTTTCAATTTTACAAACTGGATACAAAACCGCAGTTTGTAGCGGTTTTGTGTCCGGTCAGAGAACGCAACAAACCAGAAAAGAGTGCCTTCTGATTCACTCTGTACCGGTTTGTTCAGTTTTGTCCCCATTGACAATGAATGGGGACAAAACTGAAGCGTTTTTCTCCAGTTGTGAGATCTCAGAACCGGAAAGAAAATCACATATGTAAAAGTAGTCTTAGTCATTCCCATTGACTTGTATTAAGGTCCAATACAAGTCTATGGCAACTGTGAACTGCAACATTGTTGCTGTTCACCTGGAGGTCTGCAAACAGGAACCAGTTCCTGTTGTAGGAGAGACTCTGCCAGACTGGTGACCAGGACAAGACAGTGAGACGAAGCAACATGTGGTGAGACCTTTATGGTGTCCGAGGGACCCAACGTAGCGTTGTCAAACCTGGCGAATGCACTGTCATAGGGAGAGAGCTGCAACAGGAAGGACATCCCATCCCCTGAGCTGTGGTAAGGAGAAAGGTACAGAAGAAAGCACATGCCCTTAGGGCCGGCGTTAGGGGGAGGCAAATAGGGCAATTGCTCAGGGCCCCCTCTCCATAAGGGGCCCCCTTCTGTCTGAAAGTTAAGTGGGCGACAGCGGGAGCCTTTTTTCCTTCCCCTGCTGCCTGACTGGCTCTCTGCTGCAGCCCTCCGCTGCTCCCAGCATAGTTTCTCCCCCTCTCACCTGACCTCCCAGACTGCACTGTCTGTATTAGCATCCTGCTGCCACAGACATCGAACGTTCGGTGTGGGTGGGGCTAACATAGCTCCGCCCCCACCCTTTGCCTGCACTTGCTCCATGCTGGAAGCCCTAACCATACTGGGATGAATGGGCCTTCTGCTGGCTGTGATCTCAGCTCCTGGACTGCTGGCTGCTCCCAGGACCCTCTCTAATGAAAGCACCGGGCCTGTTCCCTCTCTGGCTGGTAAGTCCATCATGCAGCAGTGTCTGTGGAGGAGGGGGTGCACCCCCCTGTGTGAGCGTCCTGCACCCCCCCGAACCGGCTGCACAGGCGGTATGTCCGCCCCTGATGATGATGTCTGACTTTAATTTTTTTTTTTTTTTTTTTGCTCAATCATGGCATCACCCCTTTAAGTTGGAGTTGAAGTCCTAAGACGAGATGAGAATAGTAATGACATTCGCTCATATATTAGGTTTCCCAGTTAAAAATAGGCAGCATTTTAAAAATTTATAACAACACTGTACAATATTCCTGTACACCACAGGATACTCCTCCTCGGAAGATGAAACCTGCAGTATTATTTAGATTCTTTGGTGGAGTAAAAATAAAAATAAATAAAAATAAATAAACAAACAAATCAAAACAAAAGAAAGAAAATTTTTGGCTCGTACCCCTCTCGCGTCGCCTTCTTCTCAAACAGACACGAATCTCGCAGCCTAAAAACTCCAAAGTATTTTTAGCCTCGGCAATGAATTATGGAGATGGTGGAAAATGATAATTTATTGAACAATGGAAGGCGGCGAATAAACGGAGGCGAAACTGAATGATTCATTAATGTAAATTTTTATAAAACAAAGAAAGCTCCGCACTGCAGAGCAGAAACGAGGCCCCGCATCGCGGACGGTTGTTGGCTGTGTTTGACCAAAAATAGGCCTCGATATGTGATGATTCGGGAATAGACGGTGGTGGTGGAGGGATAGCAATCACATGTGTAGGGTGACGGGCATAGTGATAGCAGTCAGGGCGGTGGGAGGTGAATGAGGCCTGTAGGGGTCACCACTCA
The DNA here is from genome assembly GCA_900303285.1 of Rhinella marina. Taxonomy (NCBI): domain Eukaryota; kingdom Metazoa; phylum Chordata; class Amphibia; order Anura; family Bufonidae; genus Rhinella; species Rhinella marina. The sequence continues at coordinate 39,546 of ONZH01001038.1, forward strand.
GACCTCGCACCTGAGGCCGAAAGGGCATCTGTCAGAAGATCTGTCCCTATGACACTGGCTGACCTGTTGGCAGCTGAAGGCTTCCTATGCTGGCCCCATGTTCATATGTGCCCGCATTGCTGAGAAAAATTATGTTTTAGTATATGCAAATGAGCCTTTAGGAGCAATGGGGGCGTTGCCGTTACACCTAGAGGCTCTGCTCTCTCTGCAACTGCACATGCAACAGGTCAGCCAGTGTCGTGCTGCAAATCTGCTGACAGATGCCCTTTAATACCAACTGCATAGACATTCTTATTTCCTGCTTCCCACTACATCATATTCAATATTAAATGGTAGATTTGGAAAGCGCAACTTGTGCAAAGAACAATCCTCACACAGCTATGTGAACGGAAAAATAAAAAAAAAGTCATGGCTCTGGGAAGGCGGGGAGCGCAAAATAAAGATGCAAAAACGAAAAAACCTCTGGGGTAGAAAGGGTTAATCAGCACACTGTCAGTAAGCACCCCCTAGTGGTGGCTGCAGAGATTACTCAGCACATTGGACTGTCAGTAAGCTCCCCCTAGTGGTGGCTGCAAAGATTACTCAGCACATTGGACTGTCAGTGAGCTCCCCCTAGTGGTGGCTGCAGAGATTACTCAGCACATTGGACTGTCAGTAAGCTCCTCCTAGTGGTGGCTGCAGAGATTACTCAGCACATTGGACTGTCAGTAAGCTCCCCCTAGTGGTGGCTGCAGAGATTACTCAGCACATTGGACTGTCAGTAAGCTCCTCCTAGTGGTGGCTGCAGAGATTACTCAGCACATTGGACTGTCAGTAAGCTCCCCCTAGTGGTGGCTGCAGAGATTACTCAGCACATTGGACAGTCAGTAAGCTCCCCCTAGTGGTGGCTGCAAAGATTAATCAGCACATTGGACTGTCAGAAAGCTCCCCCTAGTGGTGGCTGCAGAGATTACTCAGCACATTGGACTGTCAGTAAACTCTCCCTAGTGGTGGCTGCAGAGATTACTCAGCACATTGGACAGTCAGTAAAATCTCCCTAGTGGTGGATTCAGAGATTACTCACCACATTGGACAGTCAGTAAGCTCCCCCTAGTGGTGGCTGCAAAGATTAATCAGCACATTGGACTGTCAGAAAGCTCCCCCTAGTGGTGGCTGCAGAGATTACTCAGCACATTGGACTGTCAGTAAACTCCCCGTAGTGGTGGCTGCAAAGATTAATCACACATTGGACTGTCAGTAAGCTCCCCCTAGTGGTGGCTGCAGAGATTAATCACACATTGGACTGTCAGTAAGCTCTCCCTAGTGGTGGCTGCGGAGATTACTCACCACATTAGACTGTCAGTAAGATCCCCCTAGTGGTGGCTGCAGAGATTACTCAGCAGATTGGACAGTCAGTAAGCTCCCCCTAGTGGTGGCTGCAAAGATTACTCGACACATTGGACTGTCAGTAAACTCCCGCTAGTGCTGGCTGCATAGATTACTCAGCACAGTAATCTCCCCCTAGTGGTGGCTGCAGAGATTACTCAGCACAATGGAGAGTCAGTACACTCCCCCTAGTGGTGGCTGCAGAGATTACTCAGCACAATGGAGAGTCAGTAAGCTCCCCCTAGTGGTGGCTGCAGAGATTAATAACACATTGAACTGTCAGTAAACTCCCCCTAGTGGTGGCTGCAGAGATTAATAACACATTAAACTGTCAGTAAGCTCCCCCTAGTGGTGGCTGCAGAGATTACTCGGCACATTGGACAGTCAGTAAGCTCCCTAGTGGTGGATTCAGAGATTACTCAGCACATTGGACAGTAAGTAAGCTCCCCCTAGTGGTGGCTGCAGAGATTACTCAGCACAATGGAGAGTCAGTACGCTCCCCCTAGTGGTGGCTGCAGAGAGTACTCAGCACATTAGAATGTCAGTAAACTCCCCCTAGTGGTGGCTGCAGAGATTAATCAGCGCATTGGACAGTCAATAAACTCCCCCTAGTGGTGGCTGCAGAGATTACTCAGCACATTGGACTGTCAGTAAGCTCCCCCTAGTGGTGGCTGCAGAGATTACTCAGCACATTGGACTGTCAGTAAGCTCCCCCTAGTGGTGGCTGCAGAGATTAATCACACATTGAACTGTCAGTAAGCTCCCCCTAGTGGTGGCTGCAGAGATTAATCACACATTGGACAGTCAGTAAGCTTTCCCTAGTGGTGGCTGCGGAGATTACTCGGCACATTGGACAGTTAGTAAGCTCTCCCTAGTGGTGGCTGCAGAGATTACTCAGCAGATTGGACAGTCAGTAAGCTCTCCCTAGTGGTGGCTGCGGAGATTACTTGGCACATTAGACAGACAGTAAGATCCCCCTAGTGGTGGCTGCAGAGATTACTCAGCAAATTGGACAGTCAGTAAGCTCCCCCTAGTGGTGGCTGCGGAGATTACTCAGCACATTGGACCGTCAGTAAGCTCTCCCTAGTGGTGGCTGCAAAGATTAATCAGCACATTGGACAGTCAGTAAGCTCCCCCTAGTGGTGGCTGCAAAGATTACTCAGCACATTGGACAGTCAGTAAGCTCCCCCTAGTGGTGGCTGCGGAGATTACTCAGCACATTGGACTGTCAGTAAGCTCCCCCTAGTGGTGGCTGCAGAGATTACTCAGCACATTGGACTGCCAGTAAGCTCCCCCTAGTGGTGGCTGCAGAGATTAATAACACATTGAACTGTCAGGGAACTCCCTCTAGTGGTGGCTGCAGAGATTAATCCACCCATTGGACAGTCAGTACACTCACCCTAGTGGTGGCTGCAGAGATTAATCACACATTGGACAGTCAGTAAGCTTTTCCTAGTGGTGGCTGCGGAGATTACTCGGCACATTGGACAGTTAGTAAGCTCTCCCTAGTGGTGGCTGCAGAGATTACTTGGCACATTAGACAGTCAGTAAGATCCCCCTAGTGGTGGCTGCAGAGATTACTCAGCAGATTGGACAGTCAGTAAGATCCCCCTAGTGGTGGCTGCGGAGATTACTCAGCACATTGGACAGTCAGTAAGCTCTCCCTAGTGGCAGATTCAGAGATTACTCACCACATTGGACAGTCAGTAAGCTCCCCCTAGTGGTGGCTGCAAAGATTAATCAGCACATTGGACAGTCAGTAAGCTCCCCCTAGTGGTGGCTGCAAAGATTACTCAGCACATTGGACAGTCAGTAAGCTCCCCTAGTGGTGGCTGCGGAGATTACTCAGCACATTGGACTGTCAGTAAGCTCCCCCTAGTGGTGGCTGCAGAGATTACTCAGCACATTGGACTGCCAGTAAGCTCCCCCTAGTGGTGGCTGCAGAGATTAATCCGCACATTGGACAGTCAGTAAACGCCCCCTAGTGGTGGCTGCAGAGATTAATAACACATTGAACTGTCAGGGAACTCCCTCTAGTGGTGGCTGCAGAGATTAATCCACCCATTGGACAGTCAGTACACTCACCCTAGTGGTGGCTGCAGAGATTACTCAGCACATTGGACTGTCAGAAAGCTCCCCCTAGTGGTGGCTGCAGAGATTAATCAGCACATTGGACTGTCAGTAAGATCCCCCTAGTGGTGGCTGCGGAGATTACTCAGCACATTGGACTGTCAGTAAGCTCCCCCTAGTGGTGGCTGCAGAGATTACTCAGCACATTGGACTGTCAGTAAGCTCCCCCTAGTGGTCGCTGCAGAGATTAATCCGCACATTGGACAGTCAGTAAACTCCTCCTAGTGGTGGCTGCAGAGATTACTCAGCACATTGGACTGTTAGTAAGCTCCCCTAGTGGTGGCTGCAGAGATTAATAACACATTGAACTGTCAGGGAACTCCCTCTAGTGGTGGCTGCAGAGATTAATCCACCCATTGGACAGTCAGTACACTCCCCCTAGTGGTGGCTGCAGAGATTACTCAGCACATTGGACTGTCAGAAAGCTCCCCCTAGTGGTGGCTGCAGAGATTAATCAGCACATTGGACTGTCAGTAAGATCCCCCTAGTGGGGGCTGCGGAGATTACTTGGCACATTGGACAGTCAGTAAGATCCCCCTAGTGGTGGCTGCAAAGATTACTCGGCAGATTGGACTGACAGTAAGCTCCACCTAGTGGTGGCTGCAGAGATTAATCAGCACATTGGACAGTCAGTACGCTCCCCCTAGTGGTGGCTGCAGAGATTAATCAGCACATTGGACTGTCAGTACGCTCCCCCTAGTGGTGGCTGCAGAGATTACTCAGCACATTGGACTATCAGTAAGATCCCCCTAGTGATGGCTGCAGAGGTTAATCACACATTGGACCGTCAGTAAGCTCCCCCTAGTGTTGGCTGCAGAGATTACTCAGCACATTGGACTGTCAGTAAACTCCCCCTAGTGGTGGCTGCAGGAACATTGGACAGTCAGTATGCTCCCCCTAGTTGTGGCTGGAGACAATAATCAGCACATTCCACTGTCAGTAAGTTCTGCCTAGTGGTGGCTGCAGAGATTACTCAGCACATTGGACTGTCAGTAAGCTCCCCCTAGTGGTGGCTGCGGAGATTAATCTGCACATTGGACTGTCAGTAAGCTCCCCCTAGTGGTGGCTGCAGAGATTAATCACACATTGGACTGTCAATAAACTCCCCCTAGTAGTGGCTGCAGAGATTAATCTGCACATTGGACTGTCAGTAAGCTCCCCCTAGTGGTGGCTGCAGAGATTAATCACACATTGGCCTGTCAGTAAGCTCCCCCTAGTGGTGGCTGCAGAGATTACTCAGCGCATTGGACAGTCAGTAAGCTCCCCCTAGTGGTTACTGCAGAGATTAATCACACATTGAACTGTCAGTAAGCTCCCCCTAGTGGTGGCTGCAGAGATTAATCACACATTGAACTGTCAGTAAGCTCCCCTAGTGGTGGCTGCGGAGATTACTCGGCACATTGGACAGTCAGTAAGATCCCCCTAGTGGTGGCTGCAGAGATTACTCAGCAGATTGGACTGTCAGTAAGCTCCCCAAGTGGTGGCTGGAAACAATAATCAACACATTCCACTGTCAGTAAGTTCCCCCTAGTGGTGGCTGCAAAGATTACTCGGCAGATTGGACTGACAGTAAGCTCCACCTAGTGGTGGCTGCAGAGATTAATCAGCACATTGGACAGTCAGTACGCTCCCCTAGTGGTGGCTGCAGAGATTAATCACACATTTGACTGTCAGTACGCTCCCCCTAGTGGTGGCTGCAGGAACTAATCAGCACATTGGACAGTCAGTATGCTCCCCCTAGTTGTGGCTGGAGACAATAATCAGCACATTCCACTGTCAGTTAGTTCTGCCTAGTGGTGGCTGCAGAGATTAATCTGCACATTGGACTATCAGTAAGCTCCCCCTAGTGGTGGCTGCAGAGATTACTCAGCACATTGGACTGTCAGTAAGCTCCCCCTAGTGGTGGCTGCAGAGATTACTCAGCACATTGGACTGTCAGTAAGCTCCCCCTAGTGGTGGCTGCAGAGATTACTCAGCACATTGGACTGTCAGTAAACTCCCCCTAGTTGTGTCTGCAGAGATTACTCTTCAAATTGGAGAGTCAGTAAGCTCCTCCTAGTGGTGGCTGCAGAGATTACTCGGCACATTGGACTGTCAGTAAGCTCCCCCTAGTGGTGGCTGCAGAAATTAATCACACATTGGACAGTCAGTAAGCTCCCCCTAGTGGTGGTTGCAGAGATTACTCAGCACATTGGACTGTTAGTAAACTCCCCCTAGTGGTGGCTGCAGAGATTAATCATACATTGGACTGTCAGTAAACTCCCCCTAGTGGTGGCTGCAGAGATTAATCATACATTGGACAGTCAGTAATCTCCCCCTGGGTGTGGCTGCAGTGATTACTCAGCACATTGGACTGTCAGTAAGCTCCCCCTAGTGGTGGCTGCAGAGATTACTCAGCACATTGGACAGTCAGTAAACTCCCCCTAGGTGTGGCTGCAGTCATTACTCAGCACATTGGACAGTCAGTAAACTCCCCCTAGTGGTGGCTGCAGAGATTAATCAGACATTGGACAGTCAGTACACTCCCCCTAGTGGTGGCTGCAGAGATTACTCAGCACATTGGACAGTCAGTAAGCTCCCTCTAGTGGTGGCTGCAGAGATTAATCAGCACATTGGACAGTCAGTAAGCTCCCCCTAGTGGTGGCTGCGGAGATTAATCACACATTGGACTGTCAGTAAGCTCCCCCTAGTGGTGGCTGCAGAGATTACTCAGCACATTGGACTGTCAGTAAAGCTCCCCCTAGTGGTGGCTGCAGAGATTAATCACACATTGGACAGTCAGTAAGATCCCCCTAGTGGTGGCTGCAGAGATTACTCAGCACATTGGACTGTCAGTAAGCTCCCCCTAGTGGTGGCTGCAGAGATTACTCGGCACATTGGACAGTCAGTAAACTCCCCCTAGTGGTGGCTGCAGAGATTACTCAGCACATTGGACTGTCAGTAAAACTCCCCCTAGGTGTGGGCTGCAGTGATTACTCAGCACATTGGACTGTCAGTAAACTCCCCCTAGTGGTGGCTGCAGAGATTACTCAGCACATTGGACAGTCAGTAAGATCCCCCTAGTGGTGGCTGCAGAGATTACTCAGCACATTGGACAGTCAGTAAACTCCCCCTAGTGGTGGCTGCAGAGATTACTCAGCACATTGGACAGTCAGTAAGATCCCCCTAGTGGTGGCTGCAGAGATTACTCAGCACATTGGACAGTCAGTAAGATCCCCCTAGTGGTGGCTGCAGAGATTACTCAGCACATTGGACAGTCAGTAAGATCCCCCTAGTGGTGGCTGCAGAGATTACTCAGCACATTGGACTGTCAGTATGCTCCCCCTAGTGGTGGCTGCAGAGATTACTCAGCACATTGGACTGTCAGTAAGCTCCCCCTAGTGGTGGCTGCGGAGATTAATCTGCACATTGGACTGTCAGTAAGCTCCCCCTAGTGGTGGCTGCAGAGATTAATCACACATTGGACTGTCAATAAACTCCCCCTAGTAGTGGCTGCAGAGATTAATCTGCACATTGGACTGTCAGTAAGCTCCCCCTAGTGGTGGCTGCAGAGATTAATCACACATTGGCCTGTCAGTAAGCTCCCCCTAGTGGTGGCTGCAGAGATTACTCAGCGCATTGGACAGTCAGTAAGCTCCCCCTAGTGGTTACTGCAGAGATTAATCACACATTGAACTGTCAGTAAGCTCCCCCTAGTGGTGGCTGCAGAGATTAATCACACATTGAACTGTCAGTAAGCTCCCCTAGTGGTGGCTGCGGAGATTACTCGGCACATTGGACAGTCAGTAAGATCCCCCTAGTGGTGGCTGCAGAGATTACTCAGCAGATTGGACTGTCAGTAAGCTCCCCCAAGTGGTGGCTGGAGACAATAATCAACACATTCCACTGTCAGTAAGTTCCCCTAGTGGTGGCTGCAAAGATTACTCGGCAGATTGGACTGACAGTAAGCTCCACCTAGTGGTGGCTGCAGAGATTAATCAGCACATTGGACAGTCAGTACGCTCCCCCTAGTGGTGGCTGCAGAGATTAATCACACATTTGACTGTCAGTACGCTCCCCCTAGTGGTGGCTGCAGGAACTAATCAGCACATTGGACAGTCAGTATGCTCCCCCTAGTTGTGGCTGGAGACAATAATCAGCACATTCCACTGTCAGTAAGTTCTGCCTAGTGGTGGCTGCAGAGATTAATCTGCACATTGGACTGTCAGTAAGCTCCCCCTAGTGGTGGCTGCAGAGATTACTCAGCACATTGGACTGTCAGTAAGCTCCCCCTAGTGGTGGCTGCAGAGATTACTCAGCACATTGGACTGTCAGTAAGCTCCCCCTAGTGGTGGCTGCAGAGATTACTCAGCACATTGGACTGTCAGTAAACTCCCCCTAGTTGTGTCTGCAGAGATTACTCTTCAAATTGGAGAGTCAGTAAGCTCCTCCTAGTGGTGGCTGCAGAGATTACTCGGCACATTGGACTGTCAGTAAGCTCCCCCTAGTGGTGGCTGCAGAAATTAATCACACATTGGACAGTCAGTAAGCTCCCCCTAGTGGTGGTTGCAGAGATTACTCAGCACATTGGACTGTTAGTAAACTCCCCTAGTGGTGGCTGCAGAGATTAATCATACATTGGACTGTCAGTAAACTCCCCCTAGTGGTGGCTGCAGAGATTAATCATACATTGGACAGTCAGTAATCTCCCCTGGGTGTGGCTGCAGTGATTACTCAGCACATTGGACTGTCAGTAAGCTCCCCCTAGTGGTGGCTGCAGAGATTACTCAGCACATTGGACAGTCAGTAAACTCCCCCTAGGTGTGGCTGCAGTCATTACTCAGCACATTGGACAGTCAGTAAACTCCCCCTAGTGGTGGCTGCAGAGATTAATCAGACATTGGACAGTCAGTACACTCCCCTAGTGGTGGCTGCAGAGATTACTCAGCACATTGGACAGTCAGTAAGCTCCCTCTAGTGGTGGCTGCAGAGATTAATCAGCACATTGGACAGTCAGTAAGCTCCCCTAGTGGTGGCTGCGGAGATTAATCACACATTGGACTGTCAGTAAGCTCCCCCTAGTGGTGGCTGCAGAGATTACTCAGCACATTTGGACTGTCAGTAAGCTCCCCCTAGTGGTGGCTGCAGAGATTAATCAGTCAGTGGTGGCACATTGGACAGTCAGTAAGACTCCCCCTAGTGGTGGCTGCAGAGATTACTCAGCAGTAAACATTGGACTGTCAGTAAAGCTCCCCCTAGTGGTGGTGGCTTCACAGCATTGGACAGTAAAGAGTATTAGCACTTACTCAGCAGTAGTCAGATCCCACATTGGACTTGTGGTGGCTGCAACTCAGCACATTGGACAGTCTCCCCCTAGCTGCTTAAATTGGACAGAGTAAGAATCCCCTAGTGGTGGCTGCAGAGATTACTCAGCACATTGGAAGTCAGTAAAGTGGTGAAATTACTCAGCATTGGACAGTCAGTAAGAAGATGTGGACTGCCTTTAAATTCACGCTTGTTGATCTGACACCTTCCGCAATTTGCCTTTAAGACGTCCCCGCCAGGCTGGTACCATACACACACAGCAGCCTCATTTGAAGATCCCAGACATAAAGCGGATGAGACAGCTCCGGCACAGAAAGTATCTGAAGCGAGAATCTGCACTCACATATGTATATTTATAAGATAATTACAGCCCCCCAAGAGTATATGTAATGACCAGGCGGCCGGGTTTTGTGGGTCGATTGGTAGAAACGCGGCCATTCCGGGACATGGCAGACTTTTAGCACAACATTAAAATGCATCTTCTCATCCGCCGTAAAATGTATTCAGCTTCATGAAAAATCATACTTGGAAATCGTTGTCCTCTTTTTCGTTTAGAACGGTTTTTAAAAGTTTTTTCGGAAATTTGTTTGCTGCAAGGGTTAAATATGTGAAGTGACAACCACTGATGACGGCCATGTCAGAATGCATATGGAGGTTGTCACCCAACCTTCCGTCTTGCTTTGCAGAGCTGTGCCTCTTCATGGCCTCGCGCTGATGATAAGAGGTGGAGAGAACGGTGACACATAAAACCGCAATAATACGTCCTGAGCGATGACTGACCTTCCTGCTGTCCATGCCAATCCGACAGCTTAAAGGGGAAGTCAAGCTCTACGTAAAGCGGGAGCCCTCTCTATACGTGGTGGGTGCCGGTTGTATCATACAGCAGGCACCCAGCCACAATGACACGAACCATGCCATTTAACCCCTCAGATGCCACGTTCAACGGAGATCGCGGCATCTGTGAGGTTAGGCTGAGGGATGCAGCTCCCTCTCCCTTCTGATTGGAACCCCCATAGTGAAAGCACGGGGGTCTGATTGGTTACCATGGCAGCCTGGGCTCTGCTCAAGCTTCCCAGGCCTGCCATAGTAAGCTTCCTGCCAAGCTGTGCACAAGGCACAGCTCAGCAGGGAGCGTGTCAGTATCCCATTCACCCTAATAGATGTCTGTTACAGTGAATGGGACAAGGGATCAAAAAGTTACATGTACAACACATATGGTACCAGTAAAAACTACAGGTTGTCCCTAAAAAACAAGCCCTCATACAGCTCTGAAGATGGAAATATAAAATATTTAAAAAAAAAACAAAGAAAATACCAAGGTAAAGAAAATTTAGATTTTTTTCCAAAGATTTTTATTTTTAAAAGTAATAAAACAAAATAAAAACTCTATAAATTTGGTATCGCCGTAATTGTGTTGAGCCACAGAATAAGAATGTCATGTCATTTTAAGCGCACAGTGAACAACCTAATGTCAAACCCCCCAAAAAACTTGGTGAAATTGTGGTAAATTAAATGGTGCCGTTAAAGAACTGTTCAAAAAATAAGCCCTGATATGGCTATGTGAATGGAAAAATAAAAAAGTTATGGCTATTGTGGAGGGGAAAAATCTCAAATAGACTCAGTCCTTAAGGGGTTAAATCCCGTCTTGTTCCTCAGCTTCTGATTTGCGATGTTCTACTCCCAGGTGAGAACCTCCGCGAATACTATGATCCTGGTTAGGTTTTTCTTTTCTTGGACTTGGATCAGCAGAGACGTGCTCGGGGAGCTGCCCCGGAGATAAACACATTGCACCGAGCAGTATCCCGCTGAGAGATGTGGAAAGGCTAAGAATAGGAGGCGGAAGAGCAAAGCTGGACTGCAGGGAAGGAACCGAGCCAGCCACCCGTGCCGCAGAGCCCCTAGTGGTCACTATCAGCATAGCACCTTATATATCAACATGATTACTACAGCACCCATCATCCTCACTGGTATTACATTTTTTTTTATCTGTCTATCTAGATGCATACGCATCTTTAGTTATTATAGTTTTTACTTTACATTTAGTCACAATCATTATTATTACTGTTATTATTAGGGCCCCTTCCACTCGTGGCCCCCGCTGCCCTCACCAGCACCGGCTGCATAGACTTGTGATAAACAGGGCAGAACACGTGATAGAAAGAAAAGAGATAGATAGAAACAAAGGAGATAGATAGATAGAAATGAAGGAGATAAATAGATAGATAAATAGATAGATAGATAGATAGATATGAGATAGATGGATAGATAGATAGATAGATAGATATGAGATAGATGGATAGATAGATAGATAGATAGATAGATAGATAGATAGATAGATAGATAGATCGATAGAAAGAAAGGAGATAGATAGATAGATAGATAGATAATAAAAAGGAAGGAGATAGATATTAGATAGATAGATAGATAGATATTAGATAGATAGATAGATAGATAGAAAGGAAGGAGATAGATAGATAGATAGATAGATAGATAGATAGATAGATAGATAGATAGATACATAATAAAAAGGAAGGAGATAGATAGATAGATAGATAGATAGATAGATAGATAGATAGATTAGAGATAGATAGATTGATTGATAGATAGATAGATAGATAGATATGAGATAGATGGATAGATAGATAGATAGATAGATAGATAGATAGATGGATAGATAGATAGATAGATAGATAGATAGATAATAGATAGATAGAAAGGAAGGAAGGAGATAGATAGATAGATAGATAGATACATAATAAAAAGGAAGGAGATAGATAGATAGATAGATAGATAGATAGATAGATTAGAGATAGATAGATTGATTGATAGATAGATAGATAGATATGAGATAGATGGATAGATAGATGGATAGATAGATATGGGATAGATGGATAGATGGATAGATAGATAGATAGATAGATAGATAGATAGATAGATAGATAGATATGGGATAGATGGATGTATAGATAGATAGATAGATATGGGATAGATGGATGTATAGATAGATAGATATTACATTCTTTTTCCGCATTGTGTGGATGAGGTTTGTTAGAATCTGATTTTCTTTGCTCCTCCTGTAATTTGGTCCAGATTTTCTGCGCTCAGTATCCGGACACAATATCTGCAGCGTATCCACGCGATGAGGTCACCCCGAGCACCATGGACCACGTGGACCCTAGCAGTGCACTTCATACAATGCTTCTCCCCTTGCAGTTTTCGCCAGTGTTCTCATGGAGGTTATCACCCAGCTTTCCCGGACATTGCTGCCTGTAATTGTCAGGATGCCGGAGACGAGAGGTCTCCCCTAAACTTTGTGTACTGACCGCGGTGAGTAAAGGGGGAGGGGGGGCACTGACGAGGTCATTACTGGTGCGTGGGCTGATAGATACGTGGCAGAAGGGGCAGACCGAGGAGAAACGAGGGGAGAGGTGGATTAACCGGGCAGTGGAGTTCAGGATAGATTGGAGGGGAGCGAGTTTGCTGGATGGGAGGGCACACAGGAGAATGTTGCAGTAGTCCAGGTGGGAGATGATGAGGGTATGCACTAGCTTTTTAGTTGACTCAAGGAGTGAATACGAGAGATGTTCTTAAGTTGAAAGCAGCAGGTGGAGGTGAGGTTTGTATGTGTGGCTTAAAGGACAGGACAGAGTCCAATGTGTTATGCTTTTTAATATTAAAAACCTTCTAAACAAAATTTCCCTTATCGGGGACAATAAACTGTGGCTTGTTAGGGGACCAAGCATCCAAAACTTAAGTCTTAACAGGAGCAGATCCCTCCATATGTTTATACACACATGCTAATGTCAGTGGCTTGTTCTGCACAAGCATCCTAAAATTATGCTTTAAAGGGGTCGGAATGTCTGCCTGTATTTATAACCTTTGTACAGGTTACTGTACTCACAGCTATCTAAAGATTTCCACTGCTGGATGTAGTATGGGACATATCTGGATATTGCCTTTTTCAGGCTTGTATAGGACTGGAAGCCTTTCACTTTCTGGACAATGTCTGCTGTTAAGTCTATAAGCTTCTCTTTTTAGCAGTTTATCTCCACAGAGCTTCTACACACACCTCCTCTCAACACTGGAATGCTTTTTAATGTGTTCTGTCCATACTTTTGGCTGGTGTTAAATAGGTCCTCTCACTTCAGTAAGTGGCATTTATCATGTAGATGCAGTTACTACAAGGCACTTACTAATGTATTGTGATTTTCCATATTGCTTCTTTTGCTGGCTGGATTCATTTTTCCATCATATTATACAGTGCCTGTTTCCATGGTTACAGACCACCCTGCAATCCATCAGTGGTGGTCGTGCTTGCACAATATAGGAAAAAGCATCAGCCTCTCTGGTGGCTGGGACCATGGGAGAGCACATAGGCTAGTGCTTTTTCCTATATTGTGCCAGCACGACCACCACTGATGGATTACAGGGTGGTCATAACCATGGAAACGAGCAGTGTATAAAGTGATAGAAAAATGAATCCAGCCAGCAAAGGAGGCAATATGGACAATCACAATACATTAGTAAGTGCCTTGTATTAACTGCATCTACATGATAAATGCCACTTACTGAAGTGAGACGACCCCTTTAAGTAGATGGAGGATCACATGAGCTCTCAGGGGGTGCCACAAGCAATGAGCGCTTCCATCAATACAGAGCGCAGGGAGCTGGGTCCTGTCACTCACCTCCCCACGCTCCTCCTCTCCCTCAGGCCCGCAGCGCTTTGAATGGTGAAGCAGGAAGACTTCTCCCCGCTCCACCATTCAGGCTGCAGGCACGGATCGCGCTGCAGTCTGGAAATCTGCATAAGCTCCGCCCACACATTGCTGCAGAGCGATTTGTGCCTGCAGAGAAGAGAGGACTTCAGGAACAGGATAAGGTGAGTAGGTGCTGTGTTTTTGTTTTTTTTAATACAGAGGGGGGCATTACTACTGTGAAGGGGGCACAGGGGGCATTACTACTCTGGAGGGGGCACAGGGGGCATTACTACTTTGGAGGGGGCGCAGGGGACATTCCTACTCTGGAGGGGGCACAGGGGGCATTACTACTCTGGAGGGGGCACAGGGGGCATTACTACTCTGGAGGGGGCACAGAGGGCATTACTAATGTGAAGGGTGTACAGTGGGCATTTTTACTCTGGAGGGAGGCAGAGAGGGCATTACTACTCTGGAGGGGGTACAGAGGGCATTACTAATGTAAAGGGTGCGCAGTGGGCATTTTTACTATGGAGGGGGCACAGAGCCAGAGGGCATTACTACAATGAAGGGGGCACAGACGGCATTATTACTGTGAAGGGGCACAGTGGGCATTATTACTGTAAAGGGGGCACAGTGGGCATTATTACTATAAAGGGGGGCACAATGGGGATTATTACTGTGACGAGGCACAAAGAGGGCATTACAAGTGTGAGGGGGCACAATGTGGGCATAACTACTGTGAGAGGGCACAATATGGGTATAACTACTGTGAGGGGGCACACATCTGTACAAAATTACCGTGAAGTTTGTACAATGAGGGCAATACTACTGTGAAGGGGTACAATTTTTTTTAACCTATTGGGGAGGGGGGGGTGCCAGAGAAAGGACCCGCCCCGGTGCAAAACACCCTAGGCACGCCACTGACTATATCTACTATACATGGAAAATGGAAGTTCTTTGCGCACATTTTTGATCAAACGTACATCTGTAAGGGCGCATTCTCCCGACCACGCCACAATTGCGGACAAGAATAGGACATGCTCAGTGGGCTTTGGTTCCGCGGTGCCAGCCAGTACCAAAGCCCTGCTCAGACTGCCATTTTAAATAGTTTTTCAATACGCAGATAGGAATACAATAGGAATTAACTGAAGTCTTGTGTGACTTTTGGCTCCACGGAGCCTATATATATATATATATAAGCCTACTCAGCACCATCAGGGTGACACCATGAACAAAGCCACTCGTACACAGTAATGGCGGACATATAGACTGTCGCCCAGATTTCCCAAAAGCAGTCTACGAGAGCTGGGTGACAGCTCCTATGGGTGCTGATACAGCGACTTTCCCGGCCTGGAGAGGACGACTCTAGGACAACGATTACACAATCCAGACACGATGCATCAGTAATAATAATCCCCTAATCCAGATGTGTTCGAAATCTGCCCTCCATCTTGATCCGGGGACCTCGGTGATAAGCGGAGTATGTTCAGTCCACAGGTGGCAGGGATTACCGGACTCATTAACTAATGCACCTTCATTACACTGATTACCACAACCGCCCGGAGAAATTCTAATTACAATTATAGACATTAGCGGGACGGGGCCCGGTAGGAAAGGGTAAAGAAGCAGGCGCACTCGGATGGACCAATCAGAAGCTCCGCCATCTGTTTAATGGGCTGATATGGTGCCAGAACATGGCTGAGACAGATAAAGAGAGAGGGGGCCGGTTTCTGCTGTCCAGAACGGCGCAGTGTTTTCGGAACTGGTGCCTGCAGTCAGACATACTGTACGGGGCAACTGCAGCTTCTCTTCGCAGGCCCAAGCTGACGTACGGCGCAAACTTTTACTGTTCTGGGTGTCTGATGACCAATCCAGCATCAGATCAGCAGGGGTCCTCGATCAACAGATTGAAGGGGCAACAGCCAAGCGCAGCGCCGTGTATTGTATAGTGGCCGTGCTTGGTATGGCAGCTCCATCCCATTCACTTAAATGGGACGGAGCTGCAGAAGGGTAATATGACCGACGGACGTGACGTCAAACAGCTGATCGCTGGGGGTGCAGGGTGTCGACCCAAACCGATCTGATATTGATGACCTCTTCTCGAGTCCATACTAACCAAGAAATTTGGGAATCTAAGCCCTTCCCCAGACACGCACCAAACCAGTCCAGTAACGGCCACTTCTGGGCTTACAAAAGCCCTGCCCATTTTTGGCGGCTGAGACAATCCAAATTCACCTGGATCATCTCTGAAAATTCGGGAATGTTGGCAACTGTTCAAGCCGCTTTGTGAATGAATTGGAGCAAAAATGGGCCCTCATATGACTACATTGTAAGTACGCCAACAGACCCGATTTTATCTCAATAACTGAGGTGTGGGATTTAGGCAACTGCCCCCCCTCCCCCAAAATTGTATGTGGCGGGGCCTAAATATATTTTTTTTATGTAAATATACGTTGGGAAAATGTAAAAAATGATGGCTCTCGTAATGTGTCAAGGATAAAACGAAACAAAAATGTGCGCGTCCTGAAGGACCAAAGTATGACATGATATTAAAGGGTTAAATTAACTGTAAATGATCCTTAATGGTGCCGGACCCCTGATGAATGCGCCAGCATCGGTGAAAACACCGGTGCCGGCGCATTAACCCTTCATGTGACCGCGGCACATGTGGTGTGCGGGAGTTCAGGATGGCAAGCGGGGGGGCCATCGGGTCCTCGCGCTGCTGTGACGGGGACCCGATGGCTCGGATAGCAGCCCGATGCCTTCGTGGCTGCTATCCCTGCATGAATGTGCGATCCAGCCCCCTGGATCGCACAGGAAGCAGGCTGTAAGTGTATTACATTGAGTAATACACTTACAGCCAATGCATTACAATGCAAAAGTATTGTACTGCATTGTAAAGGGGATCAGACCTCCAAAAGTTAAATAAAGTAAAAAAAAAAAGCTAAAAAATAAAGTTTCCTAAAAAAAATAATAATAAAAGTTTCAAGTAAAAAAAAACCCGCCATTTTCCCAAAAAAGCAAAAAATAATTGTAAAAAAAAGAAAGATAAACATACTAGGTATCGCCACGTCCGTATCGACCGGCTCTATAAAAATATCACGTCATCCACCCGCCAGGTGAACACAGTAAAAAAAAAAAAAAAAACGTGCCAAAACAGACATTTTTTTGTCACCTTCCCTTACAAAAAGTGTAATAGCAGGCGATCAAAAAGGTGTATTTATCCCAAAATGGTACCAATCAAACCGTCATCTTGTCCCACAAAAATGATACCCTACCTGAGACAATCGCCCGAAAAATAAAAAAAATATGGCTCTCTGAAAATGGCAACACAAAAAAAAGATTTTATTCTGTTCAAAAATAAATCTAATGTGTAAAACTTTCCAAAAATAAAAAAGTTAGACATATTGGGTATCGCCGCGTCCGTAACAACCTGTTCTATAAAAATATTACATGAGATGGCCCCCCAGGCGAATGCTGTAAAAAATAAAATAAAAAACTATGCCAAAACAACCATTTTTTTTCCCTCTTGCCTCACAAAAAGTGTAATAGCAGGCGATCAAAAAGGTGTATTTATCCCAAAATGGTACCAATCTAACCGTCATCTTGTCCTGCAAAAATGATACCCTACCTGAGACAATCGCCCGAAAAATAAAAAAAATATGGCTCTCTGAAAATGGCAACACAAAAAAAAAGATTTTATTCTGTTCAAAAATAAATCTAATGTGTAAAACTTTCCAAAAATAAAAAAGTTAGACATATTGGGTATCGCCGCGTCCGTAACAACCTGTTCTATAAAAATATCACATGAGATGGCCCCCCAGGCGAATGCTGTAAAAAAAATTTTTAAAAACTATGCCAAAACAACCATTTTTTTCACCTTGCCTCACAAAAAGTGTAATACCACACGATCAAAATGACGTATTTACCCTAAAATGGTACCAATCAAATCGCCATCTCGTCCCGCAAAAAATGAGCCCCCACATAAGACAATAACTCAAAAAAAATAAAAATCAATGGCTCCCGCAAACCAATCCATCAAAATCTGTGTTGTAAAATCCATATGGCGCTCCTTCTGTTCTGAGTCCTGCCATGTGCCCCCACAGCAGGAGCCATATTCAGGAGAAAATGGGGAACAACTTATGGGGTGCTTTTCTCCTGTTACCCCTTGTGAAAATGAAAAAAATTGGGCTAAAGCAACATTTTATTGGAAGAAATGAAACTTTTCATTTTCATAGCCAAGTGTTTCCAAATTCCGTAAAACGCTTAGGGGGTCGAAGTGGCCAGTACCCCCCTTAATATATTCTTTGAAGGGTGTAGTTTCCAAAATGGGGTCACTTTTTGAGGGTTTCCACTGTAGGGGTATGTCAGGGTCTCTCAATTACAAAATGGTGCCTAAAAACCATTCTAGCAAAATCTGCCTCCAAAATACGTATGGCGCTCCTTTCCTTCTGACCACTGCCACAAACCCATAGAGACGTTTACCACCACATATGGGGTATTTCTGTACACTGCAGAATCATAGTAATGTATATTGAGGTTTAGTTTGCTGTTAACCCTTGCTGTTTTGCAAGAAAAAAATTATTAACATGAATAATCTACCAAAAAAGTGAAATTTTGAAATTTCACCTCCATTTTCCATTAATTCTTGTTACCCTCAAGGGTTAACAAAGTTTGTAACAGCAGTTTTTTATAATTTGAGGGGTGTAGTTTCTAAAATTGGGTCATGTATGGGTGGTTTCCATTATGTAAGCCCCTTAAAATCACTTTATATCTGAATTGGTGCTTAAAAAAATGGTTTTGGAAATTTTGTTGAAAATTTGAAAAATGGCTTCTAAACTTCTAAGCCTTCTAACGTCCCAAAAAAGTAAAATGCCATTTATAAAATAATGCCAACATAAAGTAGACATAAGGGGAATGTAAAATAATAACTATTTTTGGAGGTATTACTATGTATTTAGAAAGTAGAGAAATTGAAATTTGCAAATTTTTCAAAATTTTTTGCTAAATTTGATATTTGTTTTTATAAATAAAAATGAAATATTTTGCCACAAATTTACTACTGTCGTGAAGCACAATATGTGACGAGAAAACAATCTTAGAATGGCCTGGATAAGTAAAAGCGTTCCAAAGTTATTACCACATAAAGTGACACATGTCAGATTTGCAAAAATCGGAGAAGTGGCTCGGCACTGAAAGGGTTAAGGATACAGTTACTAATGGCAACCGCTAGGTGTATATGGGACGAGGTGTTATGCACCCATTTTCATCTGTCAACACATATGGTCCCAAAAAAATGAAGATTCACCTCCAAAAATATAATAATAATTTGTGATTTATTTGTAATTAGTCAAACATTTCGGCTCGAAGATCAGGTTTTACTCTGTTACCATGGCGACTGAGCGTTACCAAGCGCTCCGCTCTCCGTCATCATGGTGACCAGGTCAGCGTGGTACGGACGGAAGCCGCCAGTGGACATTTTAGCAAAAAGCGCTTCGCAGTGTAGGTGGTGTTAATCTGTTGATAGGACGACCTAGCGTTGTCACATGATCGCATCAGTGACGTCCTTCGCTGAACGGTCGTCATGGTGACGGGCTGAGCGTCCACACTACGGCGGCCGCTAGAGGACAGTCCAGACAACTCACCGGGAGTTTGACAGACGGAGAACCCAAGTTCGCAGCCGCCCGGGTGCAGGTACCTAGTCCTCAGCTGTCATGGAACTGCAGGGATAGTCATTCAGTTGGCAGGACGTGCTGAGACTTGTAGTTCCCCAGCAGCTGGTTTCTCGGGTTAGATTATACTTGGGGCTGGTGTGAGCAGGTCTGCAGGGTTATGGTGGAAGCCTCAGGGCTCTGTCCATCCAGATATAGATTGTATGTGGTATATTGGTGCTTAAAGATGGCAACAAGTGATAGCTTTACTGTATGCCCCTCCCATTTATATAGGACACGCCCCAGCTTTAATCAAAAGTAGTGCCGTGACCCCAAGCATCACACCCGGACCCCCGAAATACAGACACCAGACCCTCGAAATACAGACCCCAGACCAGACCCCTGAAATACAGACCCCAGACCAGACCCCCGAAATATAGACCCAGACCAGACCCCTAAATACAGACACCAGACTAGACCCCCGAAATACAGACCCCAGACCAGACCCCTAAATACAGACACCAGACTAGACCCCTGAAATACAGACCCCAGACCAGACCCCTGAAATAGAGACCCCAGACCAGACCCCTAAATACAGACACCAGACCCCTGAAATTCAGATCCAAGACCAGACCCCCGAAATATAGACTCCAGACCAGACCCCCGAAATATAGACTCCAGACCAGACCCCCGAAATACAGACCCCAGACCAGACCCCTAAATACAGACCCCAGACCAGACCCCTGAAATAAAGACCCCAAACCAGACCCCTGAAATTCAGATCCAAGACCAGACCCCCGAAATATAGACTCCAGACCAGACCCCCGAAATATAGACTCCAGACCAGACCCCCGAAATACAGACCCCAGACCCCTAAATACAGACCCCAGACCAGACCCTTAAATGCAGACACCAGACCCCTGAAATAAAGACCCCAAACCAGACCCCGAAATACAGACCCCAGACCAGACCCCTGAAATACAGACCCCAGACCAGACACCAGACTAGACCCCCGAAATACAGACCCCAGACCAGATCCCTGAAATACAGACCCCAGACTAGACCCCCAAAATACAGACCCCTGATATACTCTGCAGACCAGACCCCTAAATACAGACACCAGACCCCTGAAATACAGACCCCAGATCAGACCCCGAAATACAGACCCCAGAGCAGAACCCTGAAATAAAGACCCCAAACCAGACCCCCAAATACAGACCCCAGACCAGACCCCTAAATACAGACCCAAACTAGACCCTAGACCCCTGAAATGGAGACATCAGGGAGTGAGGAGGACTGCAGAAATGGAGGGAGCGGAGTGTTTTGCCAGGTGGCAGCACCCCGGGGTCCTGCTGTTTTCGGGGAGCCCCTAGGACCAGGTGTGCACAACCTTTTTGGTCTGAGGGCCGCATTGTCACATCTCTCTATTTCAAGGGGCCGCAAATAAAAAAAAAAAATGTTGATTGGCGATAATTTGCATCGGCCTATTTCACAGGCCAATGTAAAGTGACTGGGGAGGAATGATCGCTGTCACATAAAGGTATATAGATTATCAGTAGCCCATCCCTGATTACACAGAGAGGTGTGCGGTGCGATTATACCGGCCAGTAATCAGGAACAGTTCCCAGTAATTGACCTGAATATCTCGCAGTGTAATAGGGGCTTAAAGGGGTTCTCCGAGTTATATTTATTCTTGATCTGTCCTCAGGATAGGTCATCAATATCAGATCGGCGGGGGTCCGACACCCGGCACCCCTGCCGATCAGCTGTTTGAAGAGGAGGCGCGCGCCGTACCAGCTGTTTACTGTTTACTGTTTACATGCTGGCCGTAACGGGGGTAGTGGTGAGTAGGTGTAATTACACCTCACAGCCCCATTCATTTCAATGGGAAGGCTCGTTCCTATACAAGTCTATGGGAGCGATTCTTCCCATTGAAATGAATGGGGCGGCTTGGGTGTAATTACACCTACTCACCACTACCCCCGTTACGGCCAGCATGTAAACAGTGAAGAGGAGGCAGCGCTGGTACCACGTGGTGGTTCAAACGGTTGTTGGGACTACCAAAATAATTTTTGCAACAATTTTTCACTTGGCACATAGGGCCTATTTATTTTTTAGTTTTATTTGAGGGAAACTGTAGAAAACATTTTTAAAAAGTATTTTTTTTTCAATCTGTAGCTCCTTATTCTTTAAATATGTAAACTGACACCAAAATAAATTTATTATATTTAGTTCCCTATTTTGTGTCGATCATTATGTTGATAATGATCGATAATGGCTACAGTTTTGGTTGGTGTGGGTGTTTTTTCTTTATTATTTTTTAATCTTTTTTTTAATCTTAATTTTTAATATATTTCTGCTACAAATAATATCCTCCAAGAGGTCATAAAAAGACCTTTGGGGGACACTGACACTTTTTGTTAATTTTTCACTTTTAATTTTTTATTTTTATTTGTATTTTATTCATATTTAAGTGTATTATTATTTTTTTTATATATAATTGGTTTATTACTTATTATTTAAATATATTTTTGCCACATAATATGTCCCCCAAGAGGTCATAAAAAGACTGTTGGGGGACACTGACACTTTTTGTTAATTTTTCACTTTTTGCTTTTTATTTTTTACTTTTATTTGTATTTTATTCATATTTAAGTGTATTATTTTTATTTTTTTATAATTGGTTTATTACGTATTATTTAAATATATTTTTGCCACATAATATGTCCCGCCAAGAGGTCATAAAAAGACTGTTGGGGGACAATGAACACTCTACTATTTTGCACTTTTTATTTTTTATTTGTATTTTATTATTTTTATTTATTTATTTTTTTTCTGAACACTTTTAAATTTTTTGAACACTCTTTTATTTTGCAATTTTTCCTTTTATTTTTTTTTCATTTGTATTTTATTTTATTTATACTTTTCTATTTTTTTTTTTTGCCACATCATATTTTATTTCTTTTTTTTCTTTTATTTGTGTTTTATTATATTTTTCTGTTTTCAATTTAAAAAAAAAAATTAACTTATTTTTTAATATATTTTTTTTCCGCAAAATTTGTCTCCAAGAGGTCATTGAAAGACCTTTGGGGACACAGACTTTTTTTTTTTTTGCACTATTTCCACTGTAAGTGGGGCATCCATATGAGAAACCAGCCTGCTGTGGGGGCACTGTACACAGGCAGAGCTGATCAGGGTTTCCTCACCCAGCAGCTCTGCGCTTCTCTGCCCCCGGGTCCACCCTGCACTGCGCTGAGACACTGCTTCTGCCTTCTTCTTTTCTCCCCTGCGCTCGCTAACATCCGGCACCCGTCCTGCTACAGTGCGGGAGCAGGAGCGGTAATGATCTGTCATGGGGCGCTGCGGACAGAAACACGGCTGATCGCATGAGGACGGGGCCGCAATCCTTGGCTCTGGGGCCGCATGCAGCCCGCGGGTTGTGCACCCCTGCCCTAGACATTCTGGAGACTTGGCTTCTCAGCTAATAGAAGGCGTCGACCATCGGTCACAGTGGAGGCTGATAAAGCGGGATTCTGACAGGATATATATATTAAATCAATCAGCGGTTATGTATCATTATTATTATATCGTGGAGTAAATTTCATGCTTTGTTCACTTTTTCCCCCGCTAGATATGGACGTGCCAGAGGGGCCCCTTCCCGAATACTTATCTCCAGAAAACGTGAGTATGGAAGAGATGTAGTGTTCACACCAGACTATACCGTAGACTGAGCTCAGCTACATACAGGCTATTGTTCCCTGTTATCAGCCATTTAAAGGGGGGGGGCACTAATAATACTTGTCCCCTCTCCATAGGATAGGGCGTAAGTGTCTGATTTATGGGGGTCCTCCACCGATCACAAGAACGGAGGGTCCTGAGCCCCCCAGGAATGAACTGGTGACCACCGCTCCATCCACTTCTATGGCACTTCTGGAGATAGTGAGAGCGCTGGGCTCAGCAGTCCCATAGGAGTATATGGAGTGGTGGTCGCACACGTGCAGTGCTGCTCCATTCTCACCTCCATTAACTGGGGGGTCCCTGTAATCGATTTATGCAGGGACCAGACAGGGATAGGGGCTGTGTGGTTATGAGGAAGCCCCTTTAAGAGGCTAGGCCTACACAGCGACATGTGTCACGTGTCATGGCACCTAATGGTTGTCAATTGTGTAATGACATCACATGACCTAAGCAAAGCGAGTGCCGTCGTCCTCTCAAACAGCTGATCGGCGGGGGTCAATTTTGTAATTTTGTCCATTTTGGTCGAACGTCGTTCGAAAATTCAATACGATCGCTCGTAACGGCGTAAATATGATCCCAGGGAGTCTGTCCCTGATCGGCTAGTTTGGTCTGGCAGGATCGTTCGATCAGCCGATCGATCATCAGCGTTGTGGCCGAAACCTCCGATCAGAGACGTCAGAGCAGTTCTCTAGTCACATCCGGAGCTGCACGCACAGGCCTGCTGGTCTCCTGTTAGCCCCCCGGGCCGCGCCGCCTCACCGGGTTGGGTTGTCACCAAGCTTTCCCTGAATCCTGATGGGTGTGGGAGCCAGGGAAAGCTGGGTGACAACCGACATACTGACCACTACATCTGCACCGCTGTCACCCAGCTTTCCCAGATTCCTGCATAGCAGAGCTGTCTAGTTGTACAGCAGAGAGGAATGTGTTAGGAGTCTGGAAAAGCTGAGTGGAAACCTGCGGCGGCCATATTGGTTGAAACCCCAGCTTTCCCGGATGACTTTTTATTACTTTTTTATAAAATTTTTTTTTTTTTTTAAATTTCACTTTTGAAAACGTCTTCCCGCGTTTACCCCCCTCGTACTCAGCGGAGCTGGCGGCGTCCGTCCCGGGTTCACAGGGTTAACCCAAAACTGCAGCCCCAGCACTTGGAGATCTGCCGCGCAGATAATAGAAAATAGCCGGAGCGAGTCATAAATCCGTGCGGCAGGAGTCAGATAGATTTAGGATTACAAGCGGCGCCCGCTAAGTTATGAATCCGAGCGTAGCCGCAAGAATTAACCCCGTCTGCGACGCCTTCCTGATAGATGCCGCCGCCGCGCCGCACCTTCCATTACGCGGGAGGCAGGGTAATTGCTATATTAAATCACTGGGCGGCGCGCGCAATTCATTTTTATGAAGGGTCCAGGTTGATTAAAAAAAACAGGACAGCAAAAAAAAAAATAAAAAAAGGCGGATTTTAAAAATAAGGTTGTGAAGCTGTGAGCGTGTCCCTTAAAGGGACGGCAGCATCGCACTGGGAGCATAAGTCAAGGGCAGCGCGCCAGTATCATATCAGCCCGGGGGTAGCGGATGAAACCTGCCCTTTAAATGTCCCTCGAAGTGACTGGCTTTAGGGCCGGACTGGTCAAAATAATAAAAAAAAAAAACGGAAAATGTGGGATACGACGGGTTAATGGACTCTTCTGGTTTATAGCTCTGCAAAGCATTAGATCTCTGCTTGCTGTCAGCGCGCGGGAACGTTTCTGGTTACATCCATCGGTTCCCAACCTAAAACTTCCCACAGCTGAGGTTTCGTTAAATTTGCACCCAGTCCTCCGGACTGATACTTGTCACTCACCTGCACTGATCCACTGTAACGAACCCTCAGAGATCTGTGCTGCTGACGAGAATGCTCTCGTCTGCGTGGCGTTGTAATGAGAGGTATGAGGGCTGGATAGAACGAAGAGTGTTTCCATTCACTGACAGCAAGCAGATGATGATGAAATCATCAAAAATGGTGAAAAATTGTACAATACATAAACTTTATTTTACAGAAAAACCCTTTACAGCGACACAGAGGGCCCAATAATGCACCGAGCCTCCGAATTAGCAGATAGGCACATGCCCCTCCCCTCTGTGCCAATCAGCACAGCCAAGAGTGGTCACATGACACACTGCCCCGCTCCCTCCTGGCTTCCTGGAAACAGGAAGAGCTCTGTTTTAAGATGTTAGGGGGCGGAGTTAATATCTTTTAACCCAAAGTGTGCCTTTCGGGGGGGCATTTATTAGACACAGATGTGCCCATTGGTCCAGTTATATAAAGTATAATGTAAATGTAGCAAGAACGTCTGCCGGGGACGGGTTCCCTTTAAATCCGCCTCTGCCTGTTCGTTACAGTTCGATACTTATTGATCGATTTGCTTTGGGAATTTCAGACACACTCTATGCATTAATAGGGACGATTCCAGGGACGATCTGCCCGCACAGGACGAGGAGCGTCACCCGGACGTTTGGCGGTGACGAGCAGCGCCGGACTTTTGTCTCCTGGTTTTGAAATAGCTGCGACAAGGGCGATTTTGCCGCATTCTCCTAAAATAGACACAAGCTATTTAAAAATGCGCCGCAGAGCAGCAGATCCCGCGCCGTCCCCCGCTGATTATTGTCACGTAACTGTTGTGATTCCAGGCTGAGACGGAGCCCGGAAACAGGGACTGACACAGGGACGGGACCACGTTTATGGGGCGATAAGAGTCAGAACGAGCCCTCTGTTTCGCCATCCGTGGCTCAGCAGGTGTAGAGGCAGAACAGGCAGCTGCCAGAGGACCACAGGAGAAAAGGGGCTCTGCGCTGATAAGAACCTGTGGCACGCAAGGAAATAGTGGGTGGGGGACACACCAAGAATGTGGTCTGGCCTTTGTCATCTCTGGACGCCACCAGTGGTACACATCCCAGTGATTAGTACCATAGAAGTAATCATCATTAAAGGGGCCTGTGCTATAATGTCAGCTGATCAGATGATATAATCTGATTGGTGGGGGTCCGACCGCTAGACCACCACGATCACTGGGGTCCCTTGCGTCTGGATAAAAGGTGTCCCATAGGGAATGAATGGAACAGCAGCATGCATCCTTCCCCGTACTCGTGATCCATGGGGGGTCATAGTGGTTGAACCCCCCCATCATTGATCAGATGCTCACCCCCAACCTATTGCATTGTTTACACTACAACAATAGGGGCCCCTAAGGGTATCCGGGCCCCATCAGCACCCTTTATATGAAGTGGATGACTCTTCATCGAAAGTGGAGCGGCTGTCACATGACAAGTCCTCGGTTTTTCACCGTCCTGCCCTGATCATCTACAGCCCCAATTCCCCCCAAAAAATTGGGGCACTGTGTAAAATTGGAATAAATCTGAATAAAAACGGAAAGCGATGATTTGTAACATCTCATAGACCCGTATTCTATCCACGGTAGACCATAGAACACATCAGATGACGAAAGGGAGACCATTTAGTGAAAAAACTTAACTCATTTAGGACTTGATGGCAGCAACGCATCTCAAAAAAGTTGGTACAGGTTCAACAAAAGTTAAAAAGTAAGTGGTATTAATAACAAAAACAGCAACTACGCCACATGACTGCCGTCTTCTCTGGGCCAAAGCTCATTTTAAATGGACTCAAAAATGTAAAAACTATTCTGTGGTCAGAAGATTTAAAGTTTGAAATTCTTTTTGGGAACCACAGATGTCGTGGTCTGAGGACTCAAGAGGAGAGGGACCATCCAGCTTGTTATCAGAGCACAGTTTAAAGAAGAACTCCCACAAAAAAATTTTATTCTCTGACCCGTTACAAAGGTGCATGATATAATCTGTAGTGAATGTAAACTTCTCGTCAGAGACTGTAATTCTGAGTTATCCACTTTCTTCTAATTGTAGCTGGGTCATGTGACCAACTCCCTGACCTCCAACTGACCCAGGACAGGAAGCCAGTCACTGCTCTATTCATTCCTATGAGACTGAGAGTGAGGCTCCCATAGGAATGTATAGAGAATTAGACTTCCTGTCCACACATAAGATGCTGTGTTATCTGGTGAGTCTGATTGCTGGTCACATGACACAGATGAGAAGCATCAGGGAGATATAACTCACAAATACAGACACTGGTAAGAAAGCGACATTCACTACAGATTACATTTACATCATGTACATTTCTAGCAGGACATGGAATAAAAATTTTTTGCGGGAGTTCTTCTTTAAATCCCTACATCTCTGTGTGTGTCGGGCAGCTTACACATCTGGGAAGGCACTATCAACGCTCCCATCCAGACGTCTCTTTCAATAAGACAGTTCCACACCACATACTTCATCCGTCACAACAGCGAAGAGTCCAGGAGCAGAACTGACCACCCGCAGTCCAGACCTGGAATAGAAAACACCGTGAAATGAAAAATCCCGCAAAGAAGGACCCAGGACTGTTGAGCAGCAAGAACCCTACATCAGAAAGAGCGGGACAACAGTCCAGCAATGGGTCTCCTCACTCCCAGACATTGGCAGGCTGTTAACAGTAGAGGGGAGGCTACACAATGGTAGACATGCTCCTCTCCCAACTTTTTTGAGATGTGTTGCTGACCATGAAGTTCTAAAGGATGTGGTAAAATGTCTTACTTTCATCATCTGATGCTTACAAATCATTGCATCCCGTTATTTACATTTTTCCCAACTTTTTTGGAGTTGAGGCTGTGCTTAACCCCTTCGCGCCCAGCGTGTGTTTCAAGATGGAGCGGGCGTGATGGCCGCGGGTGACCTGCACACCCTACTAGCAGGCACCGGCGACTAACGTCCGCGACCGGCATTAATGCCGATCGCGGACATTTAACCCCTCGGGTGCCGCGGTCAAGCCTGTTGCTCCGGCTCCCCCGTGTGGCGATCGGAGGAGCCGGAGCGTGTCTGCAGCAGCCCCTGTCATAGTGAATGGAGGAGGCTGCTGCATAGACTTTCCTTCTGTGTAATAGGATCCATAGGAAAGCATTGAAATCCTCATAGACTCCAATGTAAGTGCATTGGAGTCTATGATATCAGCAATCAGATAATTGCTAGTTATAGTTCCCTATGGAAACTATAAAAAAGTGTAAAAAAAAATATATATAAAATAAAGTTGTTTTTAAAAAAAAAAAAAAAAAAAAAAACGTAAAAGTTCAAAGCACCCCCCTAAAAAAAATACACATCAAAAAAAAATATTTCCCATACGGAAAAAAGCTTCAAAATGGCTGATTCGACGTTTTTTGTCGTTTTTTTTTTTTAAATTAAATAAAAAGCGATCAAAAAGTCATACACACCCCAGAATGGTATCAATAAAAAGTTCAGATCGCCCCGCAAAAAATGAGCCCCCATACAGCTTCGTACACAAAAATACCAAAAAGTTATAGGGGTCAAGTACTGGGGGAAAAAAAAAATGTCCAACTTTATAATTTTTTTATCACTATCAAAATGCAAGTAAAACTATACATATTAGGTATCGCCGGATTCGTACTGACCAGTAGAATGAAAGTAACTGGTCAGTTTTAACGCACATCGAACGTAAATAAAAGACCCGTAAAACTGTGGCGGAATTGCGTTTGTTTGTTTTTTGCAATTTCACCCGATTTGGAATTTTTTTACCGCTTCCCACTACACCATATGCAATATTAAATGGTGGCGTTGGAAAGTACAACTTGTCCCGCAAAAAACAAGCCATCATACAGCTATGTGAACAGAAAAATAAAAAAGTTATGGCTGTATCAAGGCAAGGAGCGCAAAACAAAAACGCAAAACCCAAAAAACCTCCGGGGCTCAAAGGATTAAAGAAAAACTCCCGCAAAAAATTTTTATTCCATGTCCTGCTAGAAATGTACATGATGTAATCTGTAGTGAATGTCATTTTCTTACCAGTGTCTGTATTTGTGAGTTATATCTCCCTGATGCTTCTCATCTGTGTCATGTGACCAGCAATCAGAGTCACCAGATAACACAGAATCTTATGTGAGGACAGGAAGTCTGTTTCTCTATGGATTCCTATGGGAGCCTC
Organism: Rhinella marina; assembly: GCA_900303285.1. Classification (NCBI taxonomy): domain Eukaryota; kingdom Metazoa; phylum Chordata; class Amphibia; order Anura; family Bufonidae; genus Rhinella; species Rhinella marina. The sequence continues at coordinate 68,471 of ONZH01001038.1, forward strand.
ACTTTCAGTCTCATAGGAATGAATAGAGAAGTAACTGGTTTCCTGTCCTGGGTCAGTTGGAGGTCAGGAAGTTGGTCACATGACCCAGCTACAATTAGAAGAGAGGGGATAACTCAGAATTACAGTCTCTGATGAGAAGATTACACTCACTACAGATTATATCATGCACCTTTCTAACTGGTCAGAGAATAAAATTTTTTGCGGGAGTTCTTCTTTAAGGAAGCCCTCGAACACAAAGGACAGATTGGGGTAACAAACTGCTAAGTGCCAGGGATAGACCAGCCCAACAAACCATTGAATGCTATGTGCTAGTGTGATAAGCAGGGGTCCAGAAGGTAAGGTGGAGGACCACCACCTTCATGTCTCTAAGGAGTCAAGTGCCAAACCTGTCTAAGGAAGGATCCATTAATGGGCCCACTATTGGACACATTCATTTACATCAGTGGTTCTCAACTCCAGTCCTCGGGACCCACCTGCCAGTCAGGATTTCGGAATATCCCACAGAATGAATACCTGTGGTAAGTCCTGATGGATAGACGCTAATTATATCAGCTGGTCTAAACTAAGGAAATCCTGAAAACCTGACTGGCAGGTGGGTCCCGAGGACTGGAGTTGAGAACCACTGATTTACATAGACTTTCCTTGTGTAGCCCCACCCCTTATGATGTCACTTCCTGTCACAAAGCAGGACGTGATCGTCTCCGATCATAGAGAAGAATGGTTTTTCAAAGGTCATCTACTTACCTCAGGAGATCCTTCTTTGGCTCTGAATACCAGAGATGGACTGGGGTCAAAATAGTTGGGACTTAAACCATGGAAGGTGGTCACAAAGGTTCTAAAATATTGGCACATTGGTGGAGGATCTACTAGGAAGATAGTACCTCTGATGGTAAATGACCACCTAGACTGGTCCTGACCAGAGACTGTCTTTGCTCTCTTTGGTCTCCTCGTTATGCATTGTTTTATATTGCTGATGGTCTCCAACATAAGCTCCTCCCAGACCATGCAGGCAAGCGAAGTGATATTATATACTGTAGGTTGTCTTGTATATACAGAGAGTACGTAGAGATGGACGAGTCCTTCTACCTGATTTCTTTTTGTTCACATCAGGAAGTTATAAATAACGAAAGGGCAGAGAACAGAACAACTTCTGAACCATTGGTACCATCAGATCCTGAGGAAGGTCACCTGAAAGAAGCTGAGTTGCGAGACGATGAAACCAAACAGGAGACACTTCTAGTTGTCTCCGAGGAACATGGAACGGATGAAGAAAATTCTCCTACGATATCGAACGACGAGACACCTCAAGGAGAAAGAAGATCACCACCACTGTCCAAAAACACCTCCACGGATGAAGTACGAGAGGAAGGCTCCACCAATCTAGAGGTCTTGAAAGATGGCGACACCAATATATCTACTCATGGGAAAAGGAAGACTGTACCTACGGAAGACTCCTCAGAAGGATCTCCTCGTCCTGAAGAAAAGTCTGAGGTTGTATATGGACCTGCGCGCGAGATGAACGTAGAAGCCACGGATCTGGCTAATAACTTAGGTCCGGCGTCTACTGACGGAGGACGTTCTACTGAAGATGTTGTGAAAGACACAACCACCGGAGGAGACACTGTGCAATCTGCTAAGACTGTGGATCAGGAGCCGGTGCCTCATGCACCAGAAGGTATCAGAGATGATGTCATACCACCAGACTCTGACCGGGAGACTATGACTACAAGACCATTACAGCCCCCCGCACAGGGGGTAAGTAGACAATTAGTGATATAAGGACAGTGGTCTTTAACCTGCTGCACTCCAGTTGCTGCAGAACTACAACTCTTAGCATGCCCTGACAGCCTCAGGCTGGGGGTTGTAGTTGTGTAGTGTGTAGGAGATCACTATGTTAAATATAAAGCTAATATTTGTCTATCCTGTAGTAATTAATGGGGTTGTTCAAGATTAGATAAAAGGGAGTGAGGCTGAGTTGCAGTACCAGGCACAGCCTGAAGTCAAGAGAGGCGCTAGTTCTACAAATAAAGCCAACCCTATTTCCCGATCCTGGACGACCTCTGACAGAAATGTTGCCATAGGGACAGAAATCTGATGCTGGATACATTTTCGAATGCCGGTGGCTTTCGAATGTTGCTGTGCACGGGCCGTGCCACTACTTTGGGTGGGGGGAGGTTTGGTGGCAGTTTTGTAGCTGGGATTGGCACTTGGGGAGGGTGTTCTGTGGCTCTAGGACCAGAATATGGCGACTGTAACATCACAAGTTTTTTCACAATTTGTTACATTGTTATATTTATGTCACGAGTGGGCTTGCGTCTGGTATCAGACATTCTGCGCGGCTTTCAAGAGTGACATAATTTGACATGTTTTCCCCTTGGTTTGGTTGCTGTTCACCACACCCCATCCCCTCAGCTGTTGCGGCTGTGGTAATTGTCTTTCCTCTATTTACCCCTTTTTCTCCCAGGATTCACTGCGGTTCATACTTTCTGCCTACTTAGTAGTGTGTGGTTTGGATCTCGGCTGAGATCCGGTGGCTGCGATATCTGCTTTAAGATAAGTGACATTTTCCCTTTTGTGGTTTTCCTTTTGGAGTCTCCTGTTCGTCCTTACTCTTGGAGGAACGGGTTGACTCTTTCCTGTGTCACTAGTTGCAGGGTTCTTTAGGGTGAATTGATTATTAAGTTCCTGTGTATGAACTTTCCTACTACTGAGGCTTGTTCATACTGGTAGTCAGCCAGGGCCTAGTCTCAGGGTCCCCTGCAGGAGGTGACCGGTTCCCTGGTTTTGTCTGTTCCCTTCCCTCATACGCTCGGTGTGGCTATTCCACACCAGAGCGTGACATTATAAACCGCCCAAACAAAAAGTTATGTCATTTTTGTGCTGACATGGATGCTATTGCTGCACTGGCTGAACGGCTGCAGGGACTCTGCTTGGAGGTGACTGACATCCGCAACCAGATTCAGAGACCACAGGCTGGTGGTTCTGGGGGTGCTGAGTGTCAGGCCTGTTTGGAGCCTAAGGTCCCCCTCCCGGATAGATTTTCTGGGGAACGTGATAATTTTGTTCTATTTAGGGAGGCGTGCAAATTGTATTTCAGACACATTCTTCTGGTAATGAGGAACAGAAGGTTGGTGTGGTCATCTCGCTGCTTAAAGGGGATGCGCAGTCATGGGCCTTTTCTCTACCGGCCGGATCGCTGTCTCTCCGGTCGGTAGATGAATTTTTCAAGACCCTAGGGATTATCTATGATGACCCGGATCGTATCTCCCTGGCGGAGACCCAGATACGTGACCTTTGTCAGGGTGAGCGGCCGGTTGAGACTTATTGCTCTGAGTTTCGGAGGTGGGCGACCAATACTGAATGGAACGATCCGGCTTTACGTAGCCAATTCTGTCAAGGTTTGTCTGAAAGGCTGAAGGACGCTTTGGCCTTTCAGGAAACTCCTGTGTCTTTGGAAGCCGCTATGTCTCTTGCTGTACGCATGGATAGGCGCCTGAGAGAGCGATCTAGGGGCCCCCGCTCTCAGGACGTACTATCACATAGTGTACCAGCTTCCTATGACACTTTGGGTGAATATTCCCCTAGGTTGATGTCTGGGGATGAACCTATGCAATTAGGGGGAGCCACTCCTGTAGCCACCCGTAAACATCTTGGTAATAAAAAGGGTGTGTGTTTTTTCTGTGGTCAGAAAGGACACTTTATCAATGTATGTCCATGCTTCCTATCTCTAAAGGAGAGAAAAGAAAAGGGGGCGTTGAATCCTCATCTCACTCTTGGGGGGGTGGGTAGGGAGACTGAGGATGTGCATTTGTCTTCATCCTGTAGTACCTGTTTTCTCCTGACTGCCGAGGTGGCGCTAGAGTCAAAGGTTGTGAAAATTGAGGTGCAATTCTTAGGATACCTGCTTTCATCTTCAGGTTTTCGTATGGATCCAGAGAAGGTCTGTGCTGTTCTGAACTGGGACCGACCTGAAAATCTGAAGGCTCTTATGAGATTTTTGGGGTTCACCAACTATTACCGAAAATTTATTAAGAACTATTCGACTATAGTTAAACCCTTAACTGACATGACTAAGAAGGGGACGGATGTCTCTGTGTGGTCTGATGCAGCATTGCAAGCCTTCTCTGCTGTAAAGGAGTGCTTTTCCTCTGCCCCTATATTGGTGCAGCCAGATGTGTCACAACCTTTCATTGTGGAGGTTGACGCATCCGATGTGGGGGTAGGAGCTGTGTTATCACAGGGCCCGTCACCTGGTAAATGGCGCCCATGTGCTTTTTTTTCCGAAAAAACTCTCTGCGGTGGAGAGAAATTATGATGTGGGTAACAGAGAGTTACTGGCCATTAAGTTGGCTTTTGAGGAATGGCGTCATTGGTTGGAAGGGGCGAATCATCCAATCACGGTATTCACTGATCACAAAAATCTGGCTTACCTGGAGTCGGCTAGACGACTTAATCCGAGGCAGGCCAGATGGTCTTTGTTCTTCACCAGATTCAATTTCATTGTCACATACCGTCCTGGGGTTAAGAATGTGAAGGCGGATGCCTTGTCACGTAGTTTTCCCGGGGGTGGTGATTTTGAAGATCCGAGCCCTATACTGTCTGAAGGAGTGGTGATATCCGCTCTTTACCCTGATCTTGAGGCTAAAGTGTTTGAGGCCCAGGGTGATGCGCCGGAGTCTTGCCCTCCCGGGAAGTTGTTTTGTTCCTGCTGATTTGCGTCATAAGGTGGTTGAGGAGCATCATTCTTCGGTGCTTGCGGGACACCCTGGGAGTAAATCCACTGTCGACCTCATCTCTCGTAGATTCTGGTGGCCAGGTCTGCGTAAGTGTGTTGAGGAATATGTGTCAGCCTGTAGTGTCTGCGCACGCTCTAAGGTGACACATACTCGTCCCTCTGGACCCCTACTTCCATTACCCATCCCGTCCAGACCATGGACTCACCTATCCATGGACTTCATCACTGATCTGCCTGAGTCGTCTGGTGGTTGTAGATCGTTTTAGTAAAATGGCGCACTTTATTGCATTACCCGGACTCCCCAATGCTAAAACTCTTGCACAAGTGTTTGTTGACAACATTGTGAGACTTCATGGTATTCCCACTGACGTGGTCTCTGATCGTGGGACTCAGTTTGTGTCCAGATTCTGGAGGGCGTTCTGTACTCGGCTCGGGGTACAACTGTCTTTCTCCTCTGCCTTTCATCCCCAGACGAATGGACAGACTGAGCGTACCAATCAGAATCTGGAGACTTACTTGAGATGTTTTGTCTCTGAGAAGCAGGAGGAGTGGTCAGGGGCGGATTGGCAATGTAATGTACCGGGACGGTTCCCGGTGGGCCGCATGTTTTTTATGTGAAGTGGGCCTGTGGAGGGAGCCCAGCTATTGTTTCTAAACTCTTTCAGCCAGCGCACGTCAAATCACATACCTCCTGCTGCGCTGCTCTCTGACACTTCTGGGCTGCTGGCTGCCTGTGAGTACATGAGGAGGAGGGAGGAGGGGTGTGCTACGTGCCGTGCAGCACCTGGACTTACTGTCTGACAGCCCTTGCTGCGCTACACTGTCTGTGACAGTGTGAGTGGATTTATGAATGGGTCTGGTCGGCTCAGCAGTGTGTGAGATCTCTCGCATCACTAGCCTGCCAGCCGGCCTAGTCGCTTCACCCCTGGGCTGCCTGGATGACTTACTTTGACACTTGACTTGAAGAAAGGTTTGTGCATTGGAATTCAGTTCACAAAACCCCCGACAGGCCGACACAATCTCAGACAACTGCAGGCAGGGTAGGTAAACACTGGATTCTATTAAGTTGTGCTTGAACCGGCCCCTTCCTAATTCTCACATTCTAGAGGAGCATGCCAATGTCCAAATATTCTCACAGCTCAGCTCTGCTCTTATTATTGCAAGAAGTGCAATATTATATGCAAAGTGGTAAATATAAGACTTGTAAAGTGAAATGTCATCCACTTGGAATAATAATCTACTGAAATGTATCTATCTATGATAGATACATAGATACATTTTAGTAGATTATTATTCCCAGTGGATGACATTTCACTTTACAAGTCTTATATTTACCACTTTGCATATAATATTGCACTTCTTGCAATAATAAGAGCAGAGCTGAGCTGTGAGAATATTTGGACATTGACCAACTATCATCTATCTAGTTTCTACAAGTAAGAACTGTTCTAGTGAAAGTATATGTTGTTGACAAATACAAAGGTGTGAATCCACATGTTTTATATTACACAGTAACAGGTTTTTCTGGCCCCACCTCCTTTTTGGCCACACCTTCTACATATTTGGCTCCGCCTACAATATGGGGCCACTTCTACCTTTTTTTCCAGGGCCACTTTGATTTCCCAATCCGCCCCTGGGAGTGGTCCTCGTTTCTGTCTCTGGCTGAGTTTGCCATAACTAATCGCAGACAGGACTCCACTGGTAAGTCACCATTTTTTGGTGCATATGGCTTTCACCCGCAGTTTGGCACATTTTCTGGTTCTGATACTTCTGGTATTCCTGAGGAAGAACGTTTTTCGTCATCATTGTCTTCCATATGGCGAAAAATTCAAAGTAACTTGATAAATATGGGTAACAAGTACAAACGTGTGGCTGACAGGAGACGCATGAATGGTCCGGACCTAAATGTGGGTGATTCTGTGTGGCTGTCTACTAGGAACATTAAGTTGAAAGTTCCTTCATGGAAGTTGGGTCCAAGATTTATTGGCCCATATAAGATCACGGCCATTATTAATCCTGTAGCATTTCGTCTTGAACTTCCTCAGGCCCTGAAAATCCATAATGTGTTTCACAGATCTTTGTTGAAGAGGTATGTTGAACCTCTGGAGCCATCTCCCTTGCCACCCGCGCCTGTCTTGGTGGATGGTAATTTGGAATTCCAGATTGTCAAGATCATTGATTCTCGAGTTCTTCGGGGGACCCTTCAATATCTGGTTCATTGGAAGGGTTATGGTCCTGAGGAGAGGTCATGGGTACTGGCATCTGACGTGAATGCCAGTCGTTTGGTGAAAGCCTTTCACAGGTGTCATCCTGATAAAGTGGGTCCTGGGTGCCCGGAGGTCACCCGTAAAAGGGGGGGGTAATGTCACGAGTGCGCTTGTGTCTGGTATCAGACGTTCTGCGCGGCTTTCAAAAGTGACATAATTTGACATGCTTTTCCCTTGGTTTGGTTGCTGTTCACCACACCCCTTCCCCTCAGCTGTTGCCGCTGTGGTAATTATCTTTCTCCTATTTACCCCTTCCTCTCCCAGTATCCCTTGTGGTTTATACTTTCTGCCTACTTAGTAGTGTGTGGTTTGGATCTCGGCTGAGATCCGGTGGCTGCGATATCTGCTTTAAGATAAGTGACATTTTCCCTTTTGTGGTTTTCCTTCTGGAGTCTCCTGTTCGTCCTTACTCTTGGAGGAACGGGTTGACTCTTTCCCGTGTCACTAGCTGCAGGGTTCTTTAGGGTGAACTTATTATTAGGTTCCTGTGTATGAACTCTCCTACCACTAAGGCTTGTTCATACTGGTAGCCAGTCAGGGCCTAGTTTCAGGGTTCCCTGCAGGAGGTGACCGTTTCCCTGCTTTTGGTCTTTTCCCTTCCCTCGTACGCTCGGTGTGGCTATTCCCTCCACACCAGAGCGTGACAATTTATTTGTGAGAAATATATTAGCAAAATTTACTCTGTGTGCAGTAATGACTCTCTAATAATCAGTGTGCAGTAATGACTCTCTAATAATCAGTGTGCACAGTAATGACTCTCTAATAATCAGTGTGCAGTAATGACTCTCTAATAATCAGCGTGCGCAGCATTGACTCTCTAATAGGTGTGCAGCAATGACTCTAATAATCAGTGTGCACAGTAATGACTCTCTAATAATCAGTGTGCAGTAATGACTCTAATAATCAGTGTGCACAGTAATGACTCTCTAATAATCAGTGTGCAGCAATGACTCTCTAATAATCAGACTCTCTAATCAGTGTGCACAGTAATGACTCTCTAATAATCAGTGTGCACAGTAATGACTCTCTAATAATCAGTGTGCAGTAATGACTCTCTAATAATCAGCGTGAACAGTAATGGCTCTCTAATAATCAGACTCTCTAATCAGTGTGCACAGTAATGACTCTCTAATAATCAGTGTGCACAGTAATGACTCTCTAATAATCAGACTCTAATAATCAGTGTGTAGTAATGACTCTCTAATCAGTGTGCAGTAATGACTCTCTAATAATCAGTAATGACTCTCTAATAATCAGTGTCCACAGTAATGACTCTCTAATAATCAGACTCTCTAATAATCAGTGTGTAGTAATGACTCTCTAATAATTAGTGCGCAGTAATGACTCTCTAATAATCAGTGTGCACAGTAATGACTCTCTAATAATCATTGTGAACAGTAATGACTCTAATAATCAGTGTGCGCAGTAATGACTCTCTAATAATCTGTGTGCGCAGTAATGACTCTCTAATAATCAGTGTGCAGTAATGACTCTCTAATAATCAGTGTGCACAGTAATGACTCTCTTATAATCAGTGTGCAGCAATGACTCTCTAATAATCAGTGTGCAGTAATGACTCTCTAATAATCTGTGTGTGCAGTAATGACTCTCTAATAATCAGTGTGCACAGCAGTGACTCTCTAATAATCAGACTCTCTAATCAGTGTGCACAGTAATGACTCTCTAATAATCAGTGTGCAGTAATGACTCTCTAATAATCAGTGTGCAGTAATGACTCTCTAATAATCAGTGTGCAGTAATGACTCTAATCAGTGTGCAGTAATGACTCTCTAATAATCAGCGTGAACAGTAATGACTCTAATAATCAGACTCTCTAACAATCTGTGTGCGCAGTAATGACTCTCTAATAATCAGTGTGCACAGTAATGACTCTAATAATCAGACTCTCTAATAATCAGTGTGCGCAGTAATGACTCTCTAATCAGTGTGCAGTAATGACTCTCTAATAATCAGCGTTAACCGTAATGACTCTCTAATAATCAGACTCTCTAATAATCAGTGTGCAGTAATGAATCTCTAATAATCAACTTTAACAGTAATGACTCTCTAATAATCAGTGTGAACAGTAATGACTCTAATAATCAGACTCTCTAATAATCAGTATGTAGTAATGACTCTCTAATAATCAGTGTGCAGTAATGACTCTCTAATAATCAGTAATGACTCTAATAATCAGTGTGCACAGTAATGACTCTAATAATCAGACTCTAATAATCAGTGTGCACAGTAATGACTCTAATAATCAGACTCTAATAATCAGTGTGCGCAGTAATGACTCTATAATAATCAGTGTGCACAGTAATGACTCTCTAATAATCAGTGTGCGCAGTAATGACTCTCTAATAATCAGTGTGCACAGTAATGACTCTCTAATAATCAGTGTGCGCAGTAATGACTCTCTAATAATCAGTGTGCACAGTAATGACTCTCTAATAATCAGTGTGCAGTAATGACTCTCTAATAATCAGTGTGCACAGTAATGACTCTCAGTGTGTGCAGCAGTCACTTTGGCCAGCAGGTGGCATCATCTCACAGGGCCCCCTATTCATACCATGAAAAGCTCTATATAGGGGGTACAGGCTGGGGGGGGGGAGGGGCATTTGGCTTGGTCCATGTAGGAAATCTCAGAGGGTGTGTTCAGATGGAGGATTTTTGATGCGGGTTTCAGTGCGGATTCGGTGCCAAAAACCTGTCCGATTCTGCGCTCAAACCGCTTTCTATTGTTTTCAGTGGAGGCTGCGCCGCAGTTCACGGGTCTGAGGGTTTTTGCCGCATGTCCAGGTCCAGTCCTGGCGCGGTTACTGCTCGGGCACAAGGCCGCGGCGGGAGCCTGGTCGTGTTTAGCGCCATTCAGTGGAGCTGAATCTAGAGCCGGTCTGCATGAAAACCCCTGGCAGAGAAGGGCGGCATCTGAAGCCCCCCCCCCATAATGCAGTGGTTGACCCCTACTGTACCAGACGCAGCGCAGATGTCGGTTTTGGCGCACTTCGGAGAGGTGAGTACGCGGCACCCGCCCCTTTCACAACCCCTGTGATTTTTTATGTGTGCTTTATGTCCGCTGCCCCGCCATGCCCCTCATTCTCAACCGCTTTCAGTCCCCACAAGACCCGGAAGTGGCTCGGCCCCATCACCACTGCAGCCAATCACAGGCCTCAGCGGTCACATCTGCCCGAACGAGGCGTATGGATCTGGTATGGGGTCTGTATTTATTTAGGGGGTCTGGTCTGGGGTCTGTTTAGGGATTTGGTCTGTGTTCATTTTGGGCTGAAGGGGGTCATTTCTACCACTTGTGATTCAAATTCCTTACCTGGGGGCGTGTCCTTTACAAATGGGTGGGCATAAGGTAAAAAGTTGGCGTACTGTCCATTTGTCGCTGCTTCATACAACTTTTCAGAGTCTTCTTAAGTAAGTCTTGTGATATTTGCTGAAATTTCGGAAAGACCTCCGCGGAGGCCATACATTTTACAGTAGGGCGGAGCCCATATCCTTAACGAAGTTTTCAAACGAATTGGGTTTGGATACAACAATCCACACCAGATTTGCTCACACATAGAGCAGAGTATAAGACAAGATTCGTTTTTAGAAAAAATCTGATTAATAACGCAGGCTGACACTGGGAGCGCTACGCTGCAATTTAGTGTTTCCCAAAGTCAGTTCCAAGGAACCCAACCTTCTCCGTGGACTGATTCCCGGTAATGTCAACCAGATTGCTGTTGGGGTGATGGTGACTCCGGGGAGAGACGTATGCTATCCTGCTTGCTCTCTGTGCCGCTTCCCCATCCTGCAGCAGAAACTGCCTAACAACATGTGGGTTGTCAGGTTAGAACCAGTCTGACTCTGACAACTGACCATAAATGGAGAGAAGGGACAAAGAAACTGGGTGGTACCTAAAGCAGGCCCCCCTGTACCAGTTACGGCTTTAGTAATCAGATTTTTGTAAAAATTGGATCTCTCTTTGTATTCTGACACACTATAGAAAGCCGGGCCGTGTCAGCCTCTGGCGGGCTGTGTCAGCCTCTGGCGGGGCGTGTCAGCCTCTGGCGGGCCGTGTCAGCTTCTGATGGGCCGTGTCAGCCTCTGGTGAGCCGTGTCAGCCTCTGGCGGGGCGTGTCAGCCTCTGGCGGGCCGTGTCAGCTTTTGGTGGGGCGTGTCAGCTTTTGGTGGGGCGTGTCAGCCTCTGGCGGGGCGAGTCAGCCTCTGGCGGGGCGTGTCAGCCTCTGGCGGGGCGTGTCAGCCTCTGGCGGGGCGTGTCAGCCTCTGGCGGGCCGTGTCAGCCTCTGGCGGGCCGTGTCAGCCTCTGGTTACATTCACTCCGCTGAAATTGACACCATTATGCAACTTTGTGCCTGACTTCTATAGATAAGATTCATGCGGCGCCGGTACTGATGTTCCTCTCGTCCAGCACTACAACGCCCAGTATCCATTATTCTTTCTTTCTAGATGGACGGTCAGAAGGTTCTGATCACGGAGTTAAGTCACCTGTCGAGGGCCGCACCGCCCACCCCTCCGGTTTATGAGGACCCCTTTGATCGTTCTCTCAAGTACATGGAGAAGCACAACATCCTGCAGATATTCCAGGTAACCTGGCGAATACGTCCCAGACATCATGGGAACCAGTGCGAGTGTTGGTATATTCTATAGCACGTATGTCAAGCTCGTGGCCCTCAAAAACTACAACTTCCATCATGGTCAGACTACAGCTATCAGGGCATGCTGGGAGGTGTAGTTTTGCAACAACTGGAGGGCCAAGAGTTTGATAGTATATCTTATCTTCTCATCATATATGTGAAGAGATTTCTAGAACAATACTGCCCCTGTGTGTTCATAGTTGTTATTGCAGCATTGCAATCTTTCAAAGTTATATCTATTGTATCTATCTATCTGTCTATCTACAGTATCTATCTATCTATCTATCTATCTACAGTATCTATCTATCTATCTACAGTATCTATCTATCTATCTATCTATCTATCTATCTATCTATCTATCTATCTATCATGATGATTCTTTTCTCACCAGTTCTTCCTCATCTTGTGTTTTCTTAGGAGATCACAGAAGATCTCGTGTTCGAAAAACCAGAAGATCCGCTGCGGTTTATGCTTGGAAAGGTGAATTATAAGTTCTAGATCCGTCCACAATATATAGTGCGAGTGCAGGTCCAAAAAATAGAAATACTGTATCTGCCAAAACACCACCTCTTCTCCATCATTAGACACTATACCGCACTATACTGTATGACATAATACCGCCTCCTTATCTGCCAAAACACCACCTCTTCTCCATCATTAGACACTATACCGCACTATACTGTATAACATAATACCGCCTCCTTATCTGCCAAAACACCACCTCTGCTCCATCATTAGACACTATACTGCACTATACTGTATAACATAATACCGCCTCCTTATCTACCAAAACACCACCTCTTCTCCATCATTAGACACTATACCGCACTATACTGTATAACATAATACCGCCTCCTTATCTGCCAAAACACCACCTCTTCTCCATCATTAGACACTATACTGCACTATACTGTATAACATAATACCGCCTCCTTATCTGCCAAAACACCACCTCTTCTCCATCATTAGACACTATACCGCACTATACTGTATAACATAATACCGCCTCCTTATCTGCAAAAACACCACCTCTTCTCCATCATTAGACACTATACCGCACCATACTGTATAACATAATACCGCCTCCTTATCTGCAAAAACACCACCTCTTCTCCATCATTAGACACTATACCGCACTATACTGTATAACATAATACCGCCTCCTAATCTGCTCTCGGTGCAGCAGCCCCCGGAGCTCAGCGACTGTTATAAAGCACCGGGTCTCCTGGCTCCAGGGGTTTACAGCCGCTAGATGCCATTTGTCGGTGAGATAAAGGACCTGAGATAACGTTATGCCCCATGTGACCAGGGTTGTTAAAATAAAAAAGTATTGCGATACTCGATACCATTTGATACCACACGAAAGAAAAATAAAAACCAAAAAAGCCGCGTGCATTCCTCATTTTCAGGAACGTCCGGCCCATAATAGAACAGTCCTATCCAATCTATCTGGGTGGGGGGGGCAAGGTGACTAAAAGGTGACGAATGGCGTGTTTTTAATTTTTTTTCTGTTACAGCGTTCGCCACATGGGAGATATTTTTTAACCCCTTCACGCCCAGCGCCGTAATAGTACGGGGCTGGGCGCGTGTTTAAAAATGGCACCCGCTCCTGAGCAGAGCGGGCGTCATGGCCGCGGGTAAACTGCTGATCTATACAGCAATCACCCGCGGCTGATGTCCGCGACCGGCAGTAATGCCGATCGCGGACATTTAACCCCTCGGATGCTGTGGTCAATCCTGACCACGGCACCCGAGTGCAGCAAACACCGGAAGTGCGCGCTTCCGGTGTTGCTCCGACTCCCCCGTGTGGCGGCCGGAGGAGCCGGAGCGTGTCTGCAGCAGCCCCGGTCATAGTGAATGGAGGAGGCTGCTGCATAGACTTTCCTTCTGTGTAATAGGCTCCATAGGAAAGCATTGAAATCCTCATAGACTCCAATGTAAGTGCATTGGAGTCTATGATATCAGCAATCAGATGATTGATTGTTATAGATCCCTATAGGAACTATAAAAAGTGTAAAAAAAATTAAATAAATAAAATAAAAAAAAAAATAAAAAAAATGTAAAAGTTCAAATCACCAGCCTTTCCCGAAAATAAAAATAAAAGTATTCAAAAAATAAAAAAAATACACATCATGGGTATCGCCATGTGCGAAAACGCCCATATTATAAAAATTTCTTTCCCGTACGGAAAACAGCGAAACGGAAAAAAGCCTCAAAATGGCCGATTTGACATTTTTTGTCACTTTTTTTCCTAAAAAAAAAAAATTAAATAAAAAGTGATCAAAAAGTCCTACACACCCCAGAAGGGTATCAATAAAAAGTTCAGATCGCCCCGCAAAAAATGAGCCCCCCCATACAGCTCAGTACACGTAAATACCGAAAAGTTATAGGGGTCAAAATATAACAAAAAAAAAAAAATTCCAACTTTCTAATTATTTTATCACTATCAAAACAAAAGAAAAACTATACATATTAGGTATCGCCGGATTCGTACTGACCAGTAGAATGAAAGTAACTGGTCAGTTTTAATGAACATCGAATGCTGTAAATAAAAAAAACCATAAAACTGTGGTGGAATTGCCTTTTTTTTTTTTTTTGCAATTTCACCCAATTTGGAATTTTTTTCCCGCTTCCCACCACACCATATGCAATATTAAATGGCGGCGTTGGAAAGTACAACTTGTCCCCCAAAAAAACAAGCCCTCATACAGCTATGTGAACGGAAAAATAAAAAAGTTATGGCTGTCTGAAGGCAGGGAACGCAAAACGAAAACAAAAAAAAAATCCTCCGGGGCTGAAAGGGTTAATATTTGGCCATGGCGATATGTAATATGTTTATTTCTTGTTTATATATTTTTATATGTGAAATGGGAAAATTCACCAAAGAATATAATTAACCCCTAAATAGAAATGTACGCGGCGGGTGTCGGGTGTATCACACAGCTGACACCCCGCCTCAATGACGAGGCACAGTGCGCACCTGCGGGTTTAACTGACGGGGTTCGGCAGGATTGCCGTTACCTGTCATTGAGTGCCAGCTGTGTGATACAGCCGGCATCCGCCACGTACATTTGTATTTAAGGGTTAATTATATTCATTGGTGGCGCAGCGGCCACAGGGCCTTGGTCATGTTCTTCCCACCAATGTCAGACATTTCTAGCCATGTGATCTTGCATTGTCTTGCTGGAAGATCCCAGGGGAGACAATCAGCATGTAGGGGTGGACGTGATCTGCCAGGATGGATTCATACCCAAATAGGCTGAGTGGCCCAGAGAATGCCAGGAGACCTTCCCCACCATCTTGTGTTCTTCCAGGGTGTTCCCCTGCCTTCTCTCAGCTTTTCCTACGTCAAGTGACGACACGTTCATCGGTCACGTGGCCTAGGAGCAGCTCAGCCACATAGAAGTAATTAGGGCTAAGTGCTATACCAAGCACGGCCGCCGTACAATGTACATCACTGTGCTTCATAAACTGCCGCAGCGAAGGCCGCAGCGCTTACAAGAACACCGGTGCCTTCTCAAACAGCTGATCGGCGGGGATCTCGGGTGTCAAACCCCCATTGATCAGATAGGTCATCAATATTTCATTTAATGTTTGTGTGTGTCGTTAAAAGATATCCACAGTATCCCCTATAACAGTGACCTCCACAGCCGCCCACCCCTTATCTTTGACCTTCACAGCATCCTGCCCCATTAACAGTGAGTTCCACAGCACCCGCCCCCTTGAGAGTCAAACGACCCAACAGGAAGTGGTCATAACAATGTCACTCAACCGTATATCTGTTATTATACTGCTGACTATGTGCAAAAATATAACTACTATAATACTGCTCATATTTACAAGAATATAACTACTATAATACTGTTCATATGTACAATAATATAACTACTATAATACTGCTCCTATGTACAAGAATATAACTACTATAATACTGCTCCTATATACAAGAATATAACTACTATAATACTGCTCCTATACACAAGAATATAACTACTATAATACTGCTCCTATGTACAAGAATATAACTACTATAATACTGCTCCTATGTACAAGAATATAACTACTATAATACTGCTCCTATGTACAAGAATATAACTACTATAATACTGCTCCTATGTACAAGAATATAAGTACTATAATACTGCTCCTATGTACAAGAATATAACTACTATAATACTGCTTCTATGTACAAGAATATAACTACTATAATACTGCTTCTATGTACAAGAATATAACTACTATAATACTGCTCCTATGTACAAGAATATAACTACTATAATACAGCTCCTATGTACAGGAATATAACTACTATAATACTGCTCCTGTGTACAAGATATATAACTACTATAATACTGCTCCTATGTACAAGAATATAACTACTATAATACTGCTCCTATGTACAAGAATATAACTACTATAATACTGCTTCTATGTACAAGAATATAACTACTATAATTACTGCTCCTATGTACAAGAATATAACTACTATAATACAGCTTATGTCAGAATATAACTACTATAATCTGCTTCTAATGTACAAGAATATAACTACTATAATACTGCTCCTATGTACAGGAATATAACTACTATAATACTGCTCCTATATACAAGAATATAACTACTATAATACTGCTCCTATGTACAAGAATATAACTACTATAATACTGCTCCTATGTACAAGAAATATAACTACTATAATACTGCTTCCTATGTACAAGAATATAAACTACTATAATACTGCTCCTATGTACAAGAATATAACTACTATAATACTGCTCCTATGTACAAGAATATAACTACTATAATACTGCTCCTATGTACAAGAATATAACTACTATAATACTGCTTCTATGTACAAGAATATAACTACTATAATACTGCCTCCTATGTACAAGAATATAACTACTATAATACTGCTCCTATGTACAAGAATATAACTACTATAATACTGCTCCTATGTACAAGAATATAACTACTATAATACTGCTCCTATGTACAAGAATATAACTACTATAATACTGCTCCTATGTACAGAATATAACTACTATAATACTGCTCCTATGTACAAGAATATAACTACTATAATACTGCTCCTATGTACAAGAATATAACTACTATAATACTGCTCCTATGTACAAGAATATAACTACTATAATACTGCTCCTATGTACAAGAATATAACTACTATAATACTGCTCCTATGTACAAGAATATAACTACTATAATACTGCTCCTATGTACAAGAATATAACTACTATAATACTGCTCCTATGTACAAGAATATAACTACTATAATACTGCTCCTATGTACAAGAATATAACTACTATAATACTGCTCCTATGTACAAGAATATAACTACTATAATACTGCTTCTATGTACAAGAATATAACTACTATAATACTGCTCCTATGTACAGGAATATAACTACTATAATACTGCTCCTATATACAAGAATATAACTACTATAATACTGCTCCTATGTACAAGAATATAACTACTATAATACTGCCCCTATGTACAAGAATATAACTACTATAATACTGCTCCTATGTACAAGAATATAACTACTATAATACTGCCCCTATGTACAAGAATATAACTACTATAATACTGCTCCTATGTACAAGAATATATCTACTATAATACTGCCTCCTAAGTGCAAGAATATAACTACTATAATACTGCCCCTATGTACAAGAATATAACTACTATAATACTGCTCCTATGTACAAGAATATAACTACTATAATACTTTTCCTATGTACAAGAATATAACTACTATAATACTGCTCCTATGTACAAGAATATAACTACTATAATACTGCTCCTATGTACAAGAATATAACTACTATAATACTGCCTCCTATGTACAAGAATATAACTACTATAATACTGCCTCCTATGTACAAGAATATAACTACTATAATACTGCTCCTATGTACAAGAATATAACTACTATAATACTGCTCCTATGTACAAGAATATAACTACTATAATACTGCTCCTATGTACAAGAATATAACTACTATAATACTGCTTCTATGTACAAGAATATAACTACTATAATACTGCTTCTATGTACAAGAATATAACTACTATAATACTGCTCCTATGTACAAGAATATAACTACTATAATACTGCTTCTATGTACAAGAATATAACTACTATAATACTGCTCCTATGTACAAGAATATAACTACTATAATACTACCTCCTATGTACAAGAATATAACTACTATAATACTGCTCCTATGTACAAGACTATAACTACTATAATACTGCTCCTATGTACAAGAATACTATAAACCTTAAAAACTATAATACTGCCTCCTATGTACAGAATATAACTACTATAATACTGCCTCCTATGTACAAGAATATAACTACTATAATACTGCTCCTATGTACAAGAATATAACTACTATAATACTGCTCCTATGTAAAAGAATATAACTACTATAAATACTGCTCCTATGTACAAGAATATAACTACTATAATACTGCTCCTATGTACAAGATATAACTACTATAATCTGCTCTATTACAAGAATATAACTACTATAATACTGCTCCTAGTACAAGAATATAACTACTATAATACTGCCTCCTATGTACAAGATATAACTACTATAATACTGCTCCTATGTAAAAGAATATAACTACTATAATACTGCTCCTATGTACAAGAATATAACTACTATAATACTGCTCCTATGTACAAGAATATAACTACTATAATACTGCCCCTATGTACAAGAATATAACTACTATAATACTGGCTTCCTATGTACAAGAATATAACTACTATAATACTGCTCCTATGTACAAGAATATAACTACTATAATACTAATCCTATGTACAAGAATATAACTACTATAATACTGCTCCTATCTATAGGAATATAACTACTATAATACTGCTCCTGTGTACAAGAATATAACTACTATAATACTGCTCCTATGTACAAGAATATAACTACTATAATACTGCTCCTATGTACAAGAATATAACTACTATAATACTGCTTCTATGTACAAGAATATAAACTACTATAATACTGCTCCTATGTACAAGAATATAACTACTATAATACTGCTCCTATGTACAAGGAATATAACTACTATAATACTGCTCCTATGTACAGGAATATAACTACTATAATACTGCTCCTATGTACAAGAATATAACTACTATAATACTGCTCCTATGTACAAGAATATAACTACTATAATACTGCTCCTATGTACAAGAATATAACTACTATAATACTGCTCCTATGTACAAGAATATAACTACTATAATACTGCTCCTATGTACAAGAATATAACTACTATAATACTGCTCCTATGTACAAGAATATAACTACTATAATACTGCTCCTATGTACAAGAATATAACTACTATAATACTGCTCCTATGTACAAGAATATAACTACTATAATACTGCCTCCTATGTACAAGAATATAACTACTATAATACTGGCCTTCTATGTACAAGAATATAACTACTATAATACTGCTTCTATGTACAAGAATATAACTTACTTAATATGCTTCTATGTAAAGAAATTATAACTACTTATAATACTGCTCCTATGTACAGGATATAACTACTATAATACTGCTCCTATGTACAAGAATATAACTACTATTAATACTGCTCCTATGTACAAGAATATAACTACTATAATACTGCTCCTATTCTACAGGAATATAACTACTATAATACTGCTCCTGTGTACAAGAATATAACTACTATAATACTGCTCCTATGTACAAGAATATAACTACTATAATACTGCTCCTATGTACAGAATATAACTACTATAATACTGCTTCTATGTACAAGAATATAACTTACTATAATACTGCTCCTATGTACAAGAATATAACTACTATAATACAGCTCCTATGTACAGGATATAACTACTATAATACTGCTTCTATGTACAGAATATAACTACTATAATACTGCTCCTATGTACAGGAATATAACTACTATAATTACTGCTCCTATATACAAGAATATAACTACTATAATACTGCCCCTATGTACAAGAATATAACTACTATAATACTGCCCCTATGTACAAGAATATAACTACTATAATACTGCCCCTATGTACAAGAATATAACTACTATAATACTTCCCTATGTACAAGAATATAACTACTATAATACTGCTCCTATGTACAAGAATATATCTACTATAATACTGCCTCCTAAGTGCAAGAATATAAACTACTATAATACTGCCCCTATGTACAAGATATAACTACTATAATACTGCTCCTATGTACAAGAATATAACTACTATAATACTGCTCCTATGTACAAGAATATAACTACTATATTACTGCTCCTATGTACAAGAATATAACTACTATAATACTGCTCCTATGTACAAGAATATAACTACATATAATACTGCTCCTATGTACAAGAATATAACTACTATAATACTGCTTCTATGTACAAGAATATAAACTACTATAATACTGCTCCTATGTACAAAGAATATAACTACTATAATACTGCTCCTATGTACAAGAATATAACTACTATAATACTGCTCCTATGTACAAGAATATAACTACTATAATACTGCTCCTATGTACAAGAATATAACTACTATAATACTGCTTCTTATGTACAAGAATATAACTACTATAATACTGCTCCTATGTACAAGAATTATAAACTACTATAAATACTACCTCCTATGTACAAGAATATAACTACTATAATACTGCTCCTATGTACAAGAATATAACTACTATAATACTGCTCCTATGTACAAGAATATAACTACTATAATACTGCCTCCTATGTACAAGAATATAACTACTATAATACTGCCTCCTATGTACAAGAATATAACTACTATAATACTGCCTCCTATGTACAAGAATATAAACTACTATAATACTGCCTCCTATGTACAAGAATATAACTACTATAATACTGCTCCTATGTACAAGACTATAACTACTATAATACTGCTCCTATGCTAACGTACAAGAATATAACTACTATAATACTGCCTCCTATGTACAAGAATATAACTACTATATACTGCCTCCTATGTACAAGAAATAACTACTATAATACTGCTCCTATGTAAAAGAATATAACTACTATAATACTGCTCCTATGTACAAGAATATAACTACTATAATACTGCCCCTATGTACAAGAATATAACTACTATAATACTGCTCCTATGTACAAGAATATAACTACTATAATACTGCTCCTATGTACAAGAATATAACTACTATAATACTAATCCTATGTACAAGAATATAACTACTATAATACTGCTCCTATCTACAGGAATATAACTACTATAATACTGCTCCTGTGTACAAGAATATAACTACTATAATACTGCTCCTATGTACAAGAATATAACTACTATAATACTGCTCCTATGTACAAGAATATAACTACTATAATACTGCTTCTATGTACAAGAATATAACTACTATAATACTGCTCCTATGTAAAAGAATATAACTACTATAATACTGCTCCTATGTACAAGAATATAACTACTATAATACTGCTTCTATGTACAAGAATATAACTACTATAATACTGCTCCTATGTACAAGAATATAACTACTATAATACTGCTCCTATGTACAAGAATATAACTACTATAATACTGCTCCTATGTACAAGAATATAACTACTATAATACTGCTCCTATGTACAAGAATATAACTACTACAATACTGCTCCTATGTATAAGAATATCACTACTATAATACTGCTCCTATGTAAAAGAATATAATTTATTTTATTTCCGTGTTGCTCTCTTGGGAGGACCAGTGTTCCAATGCTTATTATTTTTTACCATTATATCAGTAATATTTCACGTTCTTGTACACTGCAGTTTTTGTACATATCTCAGTTTTGTTTTGCGCTCTCCTCGTCTGGTTATTAGGTTGCAGTCTCTTTCCCGGCTCCAGCGCTCTGCAGCTATTTGTGCCTGTGTAATGTTGGCTCTCTATTACCCTGTGAGGTTTTATAATGTGTTCAACACATTACGATAATGTCTTTGTGACTTTATATTGAGGTTGTTGAGCAGCAGAAGCAATAACAGGCGTACGTAGCGCGGCTATATTTATTCTTCCCCTCGCTCTATTGATATTTGCATTAGAGGTGCGAGGTAATGGCGGTACTGCGGCCGTTACCAGACTCTCATTAGTGCCGGCAAAACAGCCCAGAGATTAACGCAGCGATCAATATCATTAATCGCTGCGAATCTACCCAACGAGAGAGGCTTCACTACGTGTTTATTTCTAGGTGTTGATATTTGCTCACTGCGACTCGCTAATATTGACTTTCTCTTTTCCGCTAATATTCTGCCTGGAAGTAAACTGCAGGGAGATCCTTGATTACATATAGAAATGTGGAGATTGCAGAGGCGCTCTGTCGGGATAACATTACAAGACGGTACAAATTGCAGTTTTCTAATATAATGTGGCTGTAACTAGCTAATTATCATGATATACTGTGTATGGGGCGGTATTATAGTAGTTACCATATGTTTGGACTATAAGACACACTATAAGCGAGGAAAAATCTTGCTAAAAATCGCTTTGAGTTATAGTCTAGGAGGTATGAACTACTACTTATGTCTAGATGTAAAAATCTAAGCTTTAAAACAGGACCGGGATTGCTGTGCTAGCCACAATATACTTATAATTATAGCTAATGTTGAATTTCCAAGAGCTATATCTCTGCCTGTATTGCAGCTAGCACCACAATGCTTGTCCTGCACCTGTCAGTTAGATGTCATTTAAGCTTCCATATGTTTTTGATAAAGCAGGCTGACAGTACATTATAGTAGTTATATTCTTGTACATAGGAGCAGTATTATAGTAGTTATATTCTTGTACATAGGAGCAGTATTATAGTAGTTATATTCTTGTACATAGGAGGCAGTATTATAGTAGTTATATTCTTGTATATAGGAGCAGTATTATAGTAGTTATATTCTTGTACATAGGAGCAGTATTATAGTAGTTATATTCTTGTACATAGGAGGCAGTATTATAGTAGTTATATTCTTGTATATAGGAGCAGTACTATAGTAGTTATATTCTTGTCCATAGGAGCAGTATTATAGTAGTTATATTCTTGTACATAGGAGCAGTATTATAGTAGTTATATTCTTGTACATAGGAGCAGTATTATAGTAGTTATATTCTTGTACATAGGAGGCAGTATTATAGTAGTTATATTCTTGTACATATGAGTAGTATTATAGTAGTTATATTCTTGTACATAGGAGCAGTATTATAGTAGTTATATTCTTGTACATAGGAGGCAGTATTATAGTAGTTATATTCTTGTACATAGGAACAGTATTATAGTAGTTATATTCTTGTACATAGGAGGCAGTATTATAGTAGTTATATTCTTGTACATAGGAGGCAGTATTATAGTAGTTATATTCTTGTACATAGGAGCAGTATTATAGTAGATATATTCTTGTACATAGGAGGCAGTATTATAGTAGTTATATTCTTGTACATAGGAGGCAGTATTATAGTAGTTATATTCTTGTACATAGGAGCAGTATTATAGTAGTTATATTCTTGTACATAGGAGGCAGTATTATAGTAGTTATATTCTTGTACATAGGGCGGCAGTATTATAGTAGTTATATTCTTGTACATAGGAGCAGTATTATAGTAGTTATATTCTTGTACATAGGAGCAGTATTATAGTAGTTATATTCTTGTACATAGGAGCAGTATTATAGTAGTTATATTCTTGTACATAGGAGCAGTATTATAGTAGTTATATTCTTGTACATAGGAGCAGTATTATAGTAGTTATATTCTTGTACATATGAGGCAGTATTATAGTAGTTATATTCTTGTACATAGGGGGCAGTATTATAGTAGTTATATTCTTGTACATAGGAGCAGTATTATAGTAGTTATATTCTTGTACATAGGAGCAGTATTATAGTAGTTATATTCTTGTACATAGGAGCAGTATTATAGTAGTTATATTCTTGTACATAGGAGCAGAATCTTGGAAATTTTCCGCTGCAAAGCGAATCCGGATTTTTTGAGATTCGCCTAGTTAGATTCGAAAATGTTCTTAAGGCTTTCTATGCATTTGCTGCGTACTTGTCCGATAAATTGTACGCTAATGCTACGTATAAGTTACTCTATAAGCTGATGCGTACGAATTCAGTTAATTAGCGAACTTTCACTGATCGTTATTTGTGCGGCAAAAAGCCCGGGAAGAAAGCGGTCACTCGACCTAGTGGGCAGGGCTTGCTCTGATTGGCTCACGGGCTCGGTAAGCCAGTGACGCATCAGTTGTGTGCCGACTGCTGAGATGAGCAGAAGCACTGTGTGTGAATTGTGAAGTTCTGAGAGACAGTGAACTCTTGTGTTAAAATTGTGGTGTAATTGTTCTGGGAATCCATATTACACATCAGGGTTACTGCAGGGCAAGTGCAGGGCCAGTGCAAGGCTAGTAATTAATCAGGCAGGGAGAGAGACAGGGAGAGAGATATGGAGAGAGACAGGGAAAGAGACAGGTAGAGAGATAGGAAGAGAGTCAGGGAGAGAGGCAGGAAGAGAGACAGGGAGAGAGATAGGGAGAGAGATAGGAAGAGAGGCAGGGAGAGAGATAGGGAGAGAGACAGGGACAAAGACCAGCTGCAGGGCTACAGAGTGAAGTGAAAAATGTCTGGAATGGATAAGCAAAAGAGGTCCAGTTCCAGCCAGACCTTGAGCTCCAAAAAAAAAGGATAAGGTGGCACAGGGCAGCAGTGCCAAAGGACCTGTAGCCGGAGCTTCTACTTGTAGTATTCGCAATACTTGGCCGTTGTTCCACCAGGCTAACCCACCAAGGCGCAAAATTGTAGTGGAGGAGAAAGTGGATGAGGTAGTGGAGTGGATGGCACGCTCATCTCAGTCTCAGCCGGATGATCTGTTGTCATCTGCTGATACAGTATCCATATGTAGCCAGGGGTCAGACTCAGAGCGTTCCTCCTGCTCCACCATTCCTCTCCAGCAAAGCCCGTCATTTTTGTATGCAATTTCTACACTCATGCGTACGTGTTCAAAGAAGTTGCGTACCTTTAACAACTGAACGTTCGTTATTAGTTCGCGAATGTTCGCAAAACACCACATAATAACGTATGATTTGTACGCAGCTTCGCCGAATAGATTCGTATGAGGTACGAAACTTTTGAAAAGTTCGATGAATTTTGAATGATTCACTCATCTCTAGCCCTTATATAGTTTTTTTTTTAGTATATTGACATGCAAAAAGTTTGGGCACCTCAAGTCACAATTTCTCTGAACAGTTAAGCAGTTGGATGATGAAATGATTTCCAAAAGGCATAAACTTAAAGATGACACAATCCCTTTGTATTTTAAGCAAAAACATTTTTTTTTTTCATCTTATAGGGCTCGAAGCAATACTTGGCCAATTTGCCATTTTTTCATTGCTTCTCTTACCCCCAAAAAATGTCACACACACTCCAAAATGGTATAAAAAAAAAATTGTCGATTGTCCTGTAAAAAAATGAGCCCCTAAACAGCTCAGTGGATGTAACTTTAAAAAGTTATGGGGCTCAGAATATGGCAGTGTAAAAAAAAAAAAATTTTTTTTTCAAAGTTTTTAATTTTAATTTTAAAATTTATTTTTATATTATTTAAACATATGGGGTATCATTGTAGTCATACTGACCCGTAGAATGAAGGGCATTGGTCAGTTTTGCTGCAAACGAAACACTGTGGAAACAAAACCTGTAAAACGGTGGAGGAATTGCGTTTTTTTTCCCAATTCCACTCCATTTGGAATTTTTTTTTTCTGTTTCCCACTACATTTTATGCCACAATTAATGGCTGCTTTCGAACTTGTCCCGCAAAAAATAAGCCCTCATCCAGCTATGTGAACGAAAACACAAAAAAGTTATGGCTCACGGAAAGTAGGGAAGAAAAATAAAAACGCAAAAACAAAAAAACTCCAGTACTGAAAAGGTTAATTACATTTTTTTTTTTTTTAAAAGGCGAAGCGGCAAAAAAACACCAATAATCTTTTTACTTTTTTATCTGTTATGACGTTCACCATATGGGATACATACATTTATATTTCAATAGTTTGAGACATGGCAGGTGATTTCAGTTTTTAATTTTTTAATATTTTGTAAAACATTTTTTTACTCATATTAAGTATCCTTAGGGGACTTGAACATGCGATTGTTAGATGGTTTGTCCCATAGACTGCAGTGAATTACCATTGCTGTCTATGGGACATTCAGTACGTTCCTATGGAACCATTGCTGTGGTAGCCTTGGATCCTTTAGTGGGAACAAGGCTACCACAAGGAACAAACAGCTTCTCCGATTGCTGCACAGGGAAGCTGTTTGGGCCACAGGAGCACAACGCTCCTGGGAAAAGCCTCTCAGATTCCATGATCGCAGTTGACCTGTTCAGGGATAAGACCCGGCGGCTATGGAGCTCGATGTGCTCTGGAGTGGGCAATGGACTTCCAAGGTACATATATTGCAGATGTCCTTAACCCTTTCAGCCCCAGCGCCGTACATGTACAGCGCTGGGGCGATGCGGGAACATGACGCTCCCGCTCGCACGTGCAGCGGGCGTCATGTCTAGCAAGTCTCTGCTGTTTCAAAAAGCAGAGACTTGCCCCTACTTACCGACATCGCCGATGTCCGTGTAAAGGCTTTAGATTCCTTTAGATCACGTCATCTAATAGCAGTAAAACCCGGAAGCGCGCGCTTCCAGATGTTGTGCAGACGCCCCGTGTGGCCAATCGGGGTGTCTGCACATGTAATGAAAGCTGTAAACCTCGCTGATTTGCGGAATTGTTTTTTTTTTTTTTTTGCAATTTCACCCGATTTGGAATTTTTTTCCCCGCTTCCCACCACACCATATGCAATATTAAATGGTGGCGTTGGAAAGTCCCACAAAAAACAAGCCCTCATACAGCTATGTGAACAGAAAAATAAAAAAAGTTCTGGCCGTGTGAAGGCAGGGAGCGCAAAACAAAAACGGAAAACCGAAGAAAACCCTTCGGGGCTAAAAGGGTTAAAGGGTTCTTAATGAAGGGAAATAAATACTGCAAATACATTGTGCCCAGAAGCTCCAAGTTAATCCCCTGAATCTGTTTTTACCTGTCTGCTTTTTTAGGTCCAGTTAATGATGGCCAGCAAGAAGGATCAGTAATGACTCCGCCCCCGAGGAACCTGCTGGGAAGAAATCCTTATACTTCAACCATTCAGATCACTGGCATCTGCCATAAAGGAACATGTTACATTAGAAGAGACTGTTCTAATCACTGCTGGTACTTACCCTCCCAGACTGACAATGGCTGCCCCCCTCCCCCTAAACTATGTGTGACTACTCCTCCTCCTCCCCATTATTGTGATCATGTTTTTATAAGCTTTTCTGGGTTTAATCATTGTATATTGAGAGGTTCTTTCTAATTGACTTAATGTAAAAATTCCTCTCCCTTTCCCAGATCTCTGCTTGCTGTCAGTGAATGAGAGCATTCTTATGTACAGTGGCTGAAAAGGACCAGCTGAGGGTTTGCTACATCGTCTTGTGTTAAACAGCCCAGACTCTGTACTGATACATTGTAACAAACTATCTGGACAGAAGGGAGATTTGTTTTGCTGATGTTCTTTTTAGGGCTCAGAGGATTCATTAGACTGATACAATTGTAACAAACCTTCAGCTGTGAACATCATTAGGTCATAATTATTAGGTGTAAAGTAGAAGGTTTCTATTCACTGATGAGCAGCTCTGTGGCAGTGGAGCCTATTATAAGATGCCTATGGGACCATGATTGATACGATGAAAATCATATGAGAAGTTGTCAGCATTTTTGGTATAGGGGATAAGTTATGATCTCGGGGGCAGGTTTTCCTCTGGACAATCAGCTCTTGAAGAACCCTATAGGCGGCCGCCCTTCCTGACGTGGCTGATAACAGGGAGCAGTAGCTTGTCTTCAGGCCGGTCCACGTTATCATGTCTCTTTCCCGTCCCATCATGTAACCCCGCGCTTTCTGGATCGTATTTTGTCTCCGCTTACTATGGACACGAGGCTGCTGAGTGTGGCGCCTCCCGACAGATGCCTCATTATAATGTAGTGATGTGTGCGGGACGAGGCGGCTGAACACCCCCATCCATCATACACATCTGACAGAATAAAGACCATTCTCTACTGTTATGTATTAGTGCCCAGTGTATCTAATCATATCCTGTGTGATACTGTCTGCGGAGCTGTGTATCTGATCATATCCTGTGTGATACTGTCTGCTGAGCTGTGTATCTAATCATATCCTGTGTGATACTGTCTGCTGAGCTGTGTATCTAATCATATCCTGTGTGATACTGTCTGCTGAGCTGTGTATCTAATCATATCCTGTGTGATACTGTCTGCTGAGCTGTGTATCTAATCATATCCTGTGTGATACTGTCTGCTGAGCTGTGTATCTAATCATATCCTGTGTGATACTGTCTGCTAAGCTGTGTATCTAATCCTATTCTGGGTGATACTGTCTGCTGAGCTGTGTATCTAATCCTATCCTGTGTGATACTGTCTGCTGAGCTGTGTATCTAATCCTATCCTGTGTGATACTGTCTGCTGAGCTGTGTATTTAATCCTGTCCTGTGTGATACTGTCTGCTGAGCTGTGTATCTAATCCTGTCCTGTGTGATACAGTCTGCTGAGCTGTGTATCTAATCCTGTCCTATGTGATACTGTCTGCTGAGCTGTGTATCTAATCCCATCATGTGTGATACTGTCTGCTGAGCTGTGTATCTAATCCCATCCTGTGTGATACTGTCTGCTGAGCTGTGTATCTAATCCTATCATGTGCCATACTGTCTGCTGAGCTGTGTATCTAATCCCATCATGTGTGATACTGTCTGCTGAGCTGATGTATCTAATCATATCCTGTGTGATACTATCTGCTGAGCTGTGTATCTAATCCTATCCTGTGTGATACTGTCTGCTGAGCTCTGTATCTAATCCTATTCTGGGTGATACTGTCTGCTGAGCTGTGTATCTAATCCTATCCTGTGTGATACTGTCTGCTGAGCTGTGTATCTAATCATATCCTGTGTGATACTGTCTGCTGAGCTCTGTATCTAATCCTATTCTGGGTGATACTGTCTGCTGAGCTGTGTATCTAATCCTATCCTGTGTGATACTGTCTGCTGAGCTGTGTATCTAATCCTATCCTGTGTGATACTGTCTGCTGAGCTGTGTATCTAATCCTATTCTGGGTGATACTGTCTGCTGAGCTGTGTATCTAATCCTATCCTGTGTGATACTGTCTGCTGAGCTGTGTATCTAATCCTGTCCTGTGTGATACTGTCTGCTGAGCTGTGTATCTAATCCTGTCCTGTGTGATACAGTCTGCTGAGCTGTGTATCTAATCCTGTCCTATGTGATACTGTCTGCTGAGCTGTGTATCTAATCCTATCCTGTGTGATACTGTCTGCTGAGCTGTGTATTTAATCCTGTCCTGTGTGATACTGTCTGCTGAGCTGTGTATCTAATCCTGTCCTGTGTGATACAGTCTGCTGAGCTGTGTATCTAATCCTGTCCTATGTGATACTGTCTGCTGAGCTGTGTATCTAATCCTGTCCTATGTGATACTGTCTGCTGAGCTGTGTATCTAATCCCATCATGTGTGATACTGTCTGCTGAGCTGTGTATCTAATCCCATCCTGTGTGATACTGTCTGCTGAGCTGTGTATCTAATCCTATCATGTGCCATACTGTCTGCTGAGCTGTGTATCTAATCCTATCCTGTGTCATACTGTCTGCTAAGCTGTGTATCTAATCCCATCATGTGTGATACTATCTGCTGAGCTGTGTATCTAATCCTGTCCTGTGTGATACTGTCTGCTGAGCTGTGTATCTAATCGTATCGTGTGTGATACTCTCTGCTGTGCTGTGTATCTAATCCTATCATGTGTGATACTGTCTGCTGAGCTGTGTATCTAATCCTATTCTGGGTGATACTGTCTGCTGAGCTGTGTATCTAATCCCATCCTGTGTGATACTGTCTGCTGAGCTGTGTATCTAATCCTATCCTGTGTGATACTGTCTGCTGAGCTGTGTATCTAATCCCATCCTGTGTGATACTGTCTGCTGAGCTATGTATCTAATCCTATCCTGTGTGATACAGTCTGCTGAGCTGTGTATCTAATCCTATCCTGTGTGATACTGTCTGCTGAGCTGTGTATCTAATCCCATCCTGTGTGATACTGTCTGCTGAGCTATGTATCTAATCCTATCCTGTGTGATACTGTCTGCTGAGCTGTGTATCTAATCCTATCCTGTGTGATACTGTCTGCTGAGCTGTGTATCTAATCCTATCCTGTGTGATACTGTCTGCTGAGCTGTGTATCTAATCCTATCCTGTGTGATACTGTCTGCTGAGCTGTGTATCTAATCCTATCCTGTGTGATACTGTCTGCTGAGCTGTGCATCTAACCCTATCCTGTGTGATACTGACTGCTGAGTTAATGTATCTAAGCTTATAATGTATGATTCTTTCCAGTGCACCAAAGCCTCTCAAACCCTGGTGTATCTAAGCCCATCATGTTTGATACTCTTCTGTGTATCCAATCCTATAAATCCTGGTCGTCCTCCCGCGGCTTGTACATTCTGGGGCAGACGATGTGATTCTGGCGGTGACTGTCCTGAGTGTTACCACCAGCTGTACGTGCTCGCCTCTCCTTCATGTTTGTTACTGCGCAGTAATGACGTCCCCGGGGGCGCCGCCGCTGCCGCCATCCGCTCTGCTGCATGCCCTGCAGCACGTCTAATGAATGAGCGCCGTGACTGCCCAGCCACGGATCTGCAGATTTCTGTCTCTTTATCTCCACGTCCCCTGAGCTCTCTCTTTTCTGCTCTGAATTTCTGTATTTTCTGACTATAAACCTCACTATGGATTAAAGGGTTAAAGGATATTTCCGTTTCCGTAAATATCCGATAAATGCGTGTCCTATGAATAATCATGCACCAGACACATCGCCTCAGGGGCTAGGACGTATAACAAGTCAAATCTGTCACCCAGTGAGGTGGACTTTCTGTGACCTCAGGTAGTCACCCAGACAGGTAAGAAGGTGGTTGCCGGGCAACCTTAATTCCTCCCCTTGCTGATTGCACAGAACTGTAGAAGTTCTCACAGGTTATTCAGCCAAGATTCATACACCGCAAAGTTTTTTTTTTTTAAATTTCCGTAGCACCTCTTAATACATCAGGTCATGTGACAGCGGCAGTCAATTTCCGTAGATAAAACTTGGCATCCGGATTTTAGTGTAATAATGTTGCTATACCAGGTGTGACCAGCAGGTGGCAGCAGATACGCAGTTTCCTAACGCTGGCTGTAATTACCAGAATATGAATATGTGGCCTCTATGCAGATTAATTTCTGGAAATGATATTGTGTTTCCCAGGATCTCGGCTGCTACATACTGTACAGGGCCCAGGGTAGATTACATACCAGCAGCCTGTGCCACTCGGGGCATGCTGGGAGTTGTAGTTTGGAGAGACGCAGGCTGTAGGCCTCTGCAGCACTATTGATTTCAGAAGAGGACTGGATTATCAAATATTCTGGATGATTAGAGAAACGTAGACTCAAAAGGGTAAAGAAACAAACGGCCAAAATGAGATGCTAATAGGGTATAAGGTGTGTGATCTCAACAGTTTCTTAAAGGAGTTTTCCAGGACGTCAGTATTTGTGACCTACCCTTAATAAAGGCTACTAATATCAAATTGGTGGGGGTCCGATGCAGCTGATGGAAGGAGCCATGGCATACTGTAACTAGCAGAGCTCCATCCTCTCTGTAGTGGTCGAAGTGTACAGTAGACAAGTAGTAGAGTAGTACTACAGTACAGTAGACAAGCTTAGACAAGTACATACTTATATTGATCCTGAATTACAACTGTATTATACTCCAGAGCTGCACTCACTATTCTGCTGGTGCAGTCACTGTGTACATACATTACTTATCCTGTGCTGATCCTGAGTTACATCCTGTATTATACTCCAGAGCTGCACTCACTATTCTGCTGGTGCAGTCACTGTGTACATACATTACTTATCCTGTACTGATCCTGAGTTACATCCTGTATTATACTCCAGAGCTGCACTCACTATTCTGCTGGTGCAGTCACTGTGTACATACATTACATTACTTATCCTGTACTGATCCTGAATTACAACTGTATTATACTCCAGAGCTGCACTCACTATTCTGCTGGCGCAGTCACTGTGTACATACATTACTTATCCTGTACTGATCCTGAGTTACATCCTGTATTATACTCCAGAGCTGCACTCACTATTCTGCTGGTGCAGTCACTGTGTACATACATTACATTACTTATCCTGTACTGACCCTGAGTTACATCCTGTATTATACTCCAGAGCTGCACTCACTATTCTGCTGGTGCAGTCACTGTGTACATACATTACTTATCCTGTACTGATCCGGAGTTACATCCTGTATTATACTCCAGAGCTGCACTCACTATTCTGCTGGTGCAGTCACTGTGTACATACATTACTTATCCTGTACTGATCCTGAATTACAACTGTATTATACTCCAGAGCTGCACTCACTATTCCGCTGGTGCAGTCACTGTGTACATACATTACTTATCCTGTACTGATCCTGAGTTACATCCTGTATTATACTCCAGAGCTGCACTCACTATTCTGCTGGTGCAGTCACTGTGTACATACATTACTTATCCTGTACTGACCCTGAGTTACATCCTGTATTATACTCCAGAGCTGCACTCACTATTCTGCTGGTGCAGTCACTGTGTACATACATTACTTATCCTGTACTGACCCTGAGTTACATCTTATATTATACTCCAGAGCTGCACTCACTATTCTGCTGGTGCAGTCACTGTATACATACATTACTTATCCTGTACTGATCCTGAGTTATATCCTGTATTATACTCCAGAGCTGCACTCACTATTCTGCTGGTGGAGTCACTGTGTACTTACATTACTTATCCTGTACTGATCCTGAGTTACATCCTGTATTATACTCCAGAGCTGCACTCACTATTCTGCTGGTGCAGTCACTGTGTTCATACATTACTTATCCTGTACTGATCTAGAGTTACATCCTGTATTATACTCCAGAGCTGCACTCACTATTCTGCTGGTGCAGTCACTGTGTTCATACATTACTTATCCTGTACTGATCCTGAGTTACATCCTGTATTATACTCCAGAGCTGTACTCACTATTCTGCTGGTGCAGTCACTGTGTACATACATTACTTATCCTGTACTGATCCTGAGTTACATCCTGTATTATACTCCAGAGCTGCACTCACTATTCTGCTGGTGGAGTCACTGTGTACATACATTACTTATCCTGTACTGATCCTGAGTTACATCCTGTATTATACTCCAGAGCTGCACTCACTATTCTGCTGGTGCAGTCACTGTGTACATACATTACTTATCCTGTACTGATCCTGAGTTATATCCTGTATTATACTCCAGAGCTGCACTCACTATTCTGCTGGTGCAGTCACTGTGTACATACATTACTTATCCTGTACTTATCCTGAGTTACATCTTATATTATACTCCAGAGCTGTACTCACTATTCTGCTGGTGCAGTCACTGTGTACATACATTACTTATCCTGTACTTATCCTGAGTTACATCTTATATTATACTCCAGAGCTGCACTCACTATTCTGCTGGTGCATTCAGTGTGTTCATACATTACTTATCCTGTACTGATCCTGAGTTACATCCTGTATTATACTCCAGAGCTACACTCACTATTCTGCTGGTGCAGTCACTGTGTACATACATTACTTATCCTGTACTGATCTTGAGTTACATCCTGTATTATACTCCAGAGCTGCACTCACTATTCTGCTGGTGCAGTCACTGTATACATACATTACTTATCCTGTACTGATCCTGAGTTACATCCTGTATTATACTCCAGAGCTGCACTCACTATTCTGCTGGTGCAGTCACTGTGTACATACATTACTTATCTTTGTACTGATCCTGAGTTACATCCTGTATTATACTCCAGAGCTGCACTCACTATTCTGCTGGTGGAGTCACTGTGTACATACATTACTTATCCTGTACTGATCCTGAGTTACATCCTGTACTATACTCCAGAGCTGCACTCACTATTCTGCTGGTGCAGTCACTGTGTACATACATTACTTATCCTATACTGATCCTGAGTTACATCCTGTATTATACTCCAGAGCTGCACTCACTATTCTGCTGGTGCAGTCACTGTGTACATACATTACTCATCCTGTACTGATCCTGAGTTACATCCTGTATTATACTCCAGAGCTGCACTCACTATTCTGCTGGTGCAGTCACTGTGTACATACATTACTTATCCTGTACTGATCCTGAGTTACATCCTGTATTATACTCCAGAGCTGCACTCACTATTCTGCTGGTGCAGTCACTGTGTACATACATTACTTATCCTGTACTGATCCTGAGTTACATCCTGTATTATACTCCAGAGCTGAACTCACTATTCTGCTGGTGCAGTCACTGTGTACATACATTACTTATCCTGTACTGATCCTGAGTTACATCCTGTATTATACTCCAGAGCTGCACTCACTATTCTGCTGGTGCAGTCACTGTGTACATACATTACTTATCTTGTACTGATCCTGAGTTACATCCTGTATTATACTCCAGAGCAGCACTCACTATTCTGCTGGTGGAGTCACTGTGTACTTACATTACTTATCCTGTACTGATCCTGAGTTACATCCTGTATTATACTCCAGAGCTGCACTCACTATTCTGCTGGTGGAGTCACTGTGTACATACATTACTCATCCTGTACTGATCCTGAGTTACATCCTGTATTATACTCCAGAGCTGCACTCACTATTCTGCTGGTGCAGTCACTGTGTACATACATTACTTATCCTGTACTGATCCTGAGTTACATCCTGTATTATACTCCAGAGCTGCACTCACTATTCTGCTGGTGCAGTCACTGTGTACATACATTACTTATCCTGTACTGATCCTGAGTTACATCCTGTATTATACTCCAGAGCTGAACTCACTATTCTGCTGGTGCAGTCACTGTGTACATACATTACTTATCCTGTACTGATCCTGAGTTACATCCTGTATTATACTCCAGAGCTGCACTCACTATTCTGCTGGTGCAGTCACTGTGTACATACATTACTTATCTTGTACTGATCCTGAGTTACATCCTGTATTATACTCCAGAGCAGCACTCACTATTCTGCTGGTGGAGTCACTGTGTACTTACATTACTTATCCTGTACTGATCCTGAGTTACATCCTGTATTATACTCCAGAGCTGCACTCACTATTCTGCTGGTGGAGTCACTGTGTACATACATTACTCATCCTGTACTGATCCTGAGTTACATCCTGTATTATACTCCAGAGCTGCACTCACTATTCTGCTGGTGCAGTCACTGTGTACATACATTACTTATCCTGTACTGATCCTGAGTTACATCCTGTATTATACTCCAGAGCTGAACTCACTATTCTGCTGGTGGAGACACTGTGTACATGCATAGGTCATCAGTATCTGTATCAATGCAAGTCAATGGGACGGATCCGTTTGGTGTGACACAATAGTAAACGAATCCGTCCTCCATTGACTTTCAATGGAGTTCATGACGGATCCGTCACCTATCACGTTTTTTTTTTTTTCATTGAAGAATTCAAAGTGTAATTTTTTTCATTCACCAGCAGAGGGCGCAATGTAATGAAGAGGCTCCACTGCTGAGGAGAAGAAGCCTGAGGAGGAGGTTAGTGGGGGACCCCACGCCATTTATTAAAATTATTTAATAATTTTCTTTTAAAAATGGCGTGGGGTCCCCCCTTTTTTTCCTTCTCCAGCCAGATACAACCAGCAGCGGCAGCCTGGCACTACCAGGGTGGGAAGGGACACGGTTATTGGCACTTCCCAGCCTAACGGTAACAGCCTGCCGCTGCCCCAGAACCGGACCCTCAATTTAGAAGGTCCAGTCCTGCGGGTACCCGGCTCTTCCTGACACCCCTGGTGGTGGTGGGTGCCGAGGTAATAGATGTTGGGGTTAGTGCTGGCCTGCCATACCGGCAAGCACTAAGCCCAGTATTAGTAATCAGGGCCGTCTGTAGATAGCCATAATTACTAAAACTGTAGTATTGTAAAAAAAACATACACAAATATTTTATTGAAATAAATACTCCCCCAGACCCCTGTTTGACCATTTTATTTAAAAAATATAAAAGCTGGTCCGACGTAGTCCACGAATCCGACGTAGTCCTCAGCATTCACGATCCTGAAAAATAGAAAACAAACACAGACCACTTACCTCCTCAGGCTTCTTCTTTGTAGTGATTCCTCCTGTCCAGCAGGTGGCGCTGTGGTAAAACTTACCACTCTGCGTGCCGTCTTCCTGCTGGACGGGAGGAGGGAGCTGCCAGAGAAGGTAAGTATGTCTCTGTGTGTTGTTTTGTTTTAATTTGGGGCACTTTTGTAAACCAGGCAACCCCCGCTCTTCTGAGCTCTTGCCTGGTTTACTCCCATAGACTTCAATTATGCTCAGGTGCTCGGCCGAGCACTCGAACACCCCTGAGTGCTCGGCCAGAGCACCCACGCGTAGGAGCACCTGGGTGCTCGATCATCGCTATATCTGATCATTGAGGGTCCAACACCCAGGATATCCTGTGAGTGCCGCGGCCTTCTCTCTGCTCACCAAGCACAGCGCCGTACATAGTATAGTGGCCGTGCTTGATATTGCAGCTCAGCCCCTTTCACTTCTATAGGGCTGAGCGGCGCCTAGGCCACGTGACTGATGAACGTGACGTCACACGGCCTAGGAAAAGCTGTCAGAAAGCTGCGGCACTACTGCGAGCTCCGGTGCCATTTAAAACAGCTGATCGGCCAGACCCCAACCAGTCAGATACTGATAACCAATCCGCAGACTAGGTCATCAGTTAAAAAATCTCAGAAAACCCTGTTAATGCGCTGTTACACCTTAGTATCCGATATCCAAGTAATCCGCCATCCTCTCCCCATTACCGCAATATGTCTTCTGCAAAATAGGCGTTCATGATTGGATACATTTCTCCATATTCTGCAGATATTCCACAGACATTCTAGGCTTTCGTGGAAAATTGCAGACCTAGAACATTTTATGGTTCCGAGGAGCTGCAGACGTTAGTAGTAATTAGGGATCGGGCGTCATAAAGCCGCGCTCTATCATTGTGTGAGTAATGCCGGAGCGGGAGGAATGTGTCGATCGCCAGGAATAGTTTATTTACTGCATTAAATAATAGCTCGTTAACAAGCGATTGGAGGTTCACCCAACACGCCGTGGGCTCAGCGTCACATGTTCAGAATGTCTTCTACATCGTAAGCTCTTTGGTCCGGAGCATTGCTGTAATACAGATATGGGGTCATTGGTTTCGTTTTAGGTGTCGATGGTTTCTTCAGTGCTCATAGTGGATAGAGTGAGGCTATGGCTGTACTCACAGTACATTCTGCCCTGGGGGGCAGCCACCTCTTACCCTGGAAGACCCCAGGTGTCAATCACAGCCCATTGATTTGAATGAAAAAAGTGCAATGCCTAATTTCTCCTGTGGTGGCGCTGCAGGGAAACTGGACACTTGGTGCCAGGTTCCTCCACCGTTTAGCACTGATCGCTGGGGGTTTCAGCGATGGTCAGCTTAGGATCCGTCGAGCCATGCGGTAGTTATGAAGCATTGAGCCCCTGCAATGATCCAGCCGACATCCCCCATGTTTTCTCTAAATCTGGACAACCCCTTTAATGGCACTAAAGCAGGAATTGGGGCAATAAATCAGTGGGCACCAGGGGATGGTACGAACCTCAGGGAATGAATGGAGCAGATGCGAGGTGGCAGCTTCCAGTGATGTTGCTAGTCCTTGACATCAGGGACATGTCCCTGGAGTAGTCGCCTGGTGTCCTGGTTTTTTTGGCACCACATTCAATTCCACTTGCATCCTCCCCTTCTGCCAGTGCTCTATGGCGCCCCACACACATTTCCTAAAAACCTTAGTACCTTCTTACCCCTTAGATTCTCCTGATCACATAGAGCAGTGATGGCTAACCTCCGGCTCAGGGGTGTGCGCCGCCAATGAGGCCAGGTCAGGCAGCCCTGCTCCAGCTATGGTGAAAATACGACTCCCAGCATGCTCCATTCATTTCTTTGGAGATCTGAGAACAGCCAAGCAAGTGTGCATCTTGGGAGTCGTAGTTTTACCACAGTTGGAGTGCCGGAGGTTAGCCATCACAGACATAGAGCAGGGGGGAGGTAGAGGCTTATGGCAAAACCCAACATTAGGGTTGCTGCCCTAAACAATGGCCTACCAGGGATGGGGGTGCTAGAACACTTTACACCAAGTAACGCAATGTAACAGACATTAACCGCTACAGAACCTGCTTGGTGAAATTTGGCAAGCAGTTTGCCAGCTGTGCCATGGCGGATGGGTGGCCTGTTAGGTGCCGAGCGTTGGGGAACAGTGCACCGCTGAGATCAAGACAGTCTCTGTCCTCTCCTCGCTTGTTTATCTAGCAGATATTTCTGTGTCTGTAACAGAAAAGAGAAAAGTGTTAATAACTTTAGCAAGAATAAAGGTTCGTCACATTTAAGCACAGATTTGGATTCCTCGTCAAATTCTCTATAAGATACATATGTCACATGCACCCCTTCCCATCTAAAAATTATCGACCAGGTTCCAAGATGGCGGCTTTCAAAATGGCCGCCATGTTGGACACCACCCCTCATATATTTGCTTTCTTCCCCTTAGCACCATGCCACACACAGGATGGCGCTCCCAACCACCGTTTTCCATTTATTCAGGTGTCATCATACTTTTGGACCACCCTGTAGTCACCACAAGCTGGGCCACTAACCTACTGGACACCAGGGACTAGGACCCTAAATAACTGAATGTAAATGATTGAGACACTAACCACTAGTCAGCAGGGACTTGGGATTTAGACTACAAGACAAGGAATAAGCACTGAACAGGCAATAAAAACTGGGGCACTGAACCACTGGACACAAAGGTCTATAGTGCTAAGCCACTAGACTGAAAAGCTAAACCATTGGAAACCAGGGATTGGGAAACTAACCACTATACACCAGGGACTACAACACTAAACCACTATACACCAGGGACTACAACACTAAACCACTATACACCGGGGACTACAACACAACCACTATACACATACAACACTACAACTAAACCACTAATACCCAGGGACTGCAACACTAGACTACTATCACCAGGGACTACAACACTAACCACTATGGACTAGGGACTACAACACTAAACCACTATACACCAGGGACAGGGGGACTACAACACTAAACCACTGTACACCCACTATACACCGGACTACAACACTAAACCACTATACACCAGGACTACAACCTAAACCACATAGCACGGACTTATATGGACTAGGGACTACAACACTAAACGCTATAACCAGGGACTACAACACTAAAACCACTATAACACCAGGGACTACACCTAAACCACTGGGACTACAACACTAAACCATTACACCAGGACTACAACACTAAACCACTATACACCAGGCTGCACACAGGGACTACAACACCATACACCAGGGACTACACACTAAACCACTACACACCAGGGACTACAACACTAAACCACTATACACCAGGACTGCAGAAGCTAACTACATACCACCATGACACAACACTAAACCACTATACTAGGGACTACAACACTAAAACACTATACACCAGGGACTACAACACTAAACCACTATACACCAGGGACTACAACACTAAACCACTATACACCAGGGACTACAACACTAAACCACTATACACCAGGGACTACAACACTAAACCACTATACACCAGGGACTACAACACTAAACCACTATACACCAGGGACTACAACACTAAACCGCTATACACCAAGATTACAAAACAAACCGCTCTACACCAGGGACTAGCTAACCACTAGGGACTACAACACTAACCACTATACACCAGGGACTACAACACTGAACCACTATACACGAGGGACTACAAACTAGACCACTATACACCAGGACACAACACTAAACCACTATACACCAGGGACTACAACACTAAACCACAACACCAGGGACTACAACCCACCGTATACACCAGGGATTACAACACTAAACCGCTACACCAGGGACTAGAATACTAAAACCTCTATACACCAGGACTACAACACAACCACTATACACAGGA
The DNA here is from genome assembly GCA_900303285.1 of Rhinella marina. Lineage (NCBI taxonomy): Eukaryota > Metazoa > Chordata > Amphibia > Anura > Bufonidae > Rhinella > Rhinella marina. Next base: position 108,468 of record ONZH01001038.1, read on the forward strand.
CTACACACTGAACCACTATACAGAGGGACTAAACTAACCGCTATACACCAGGGACTACAACACTAAACCACTATACACCAGGGACTACAACACAAAACCCATACACCAGGGACTACAAACACTAAACCACTACACCAGGACTACAACACAAAGGGACTACAACACTAAACCACTATACACCAGGACTGCAACAAACTAACACCAGGGACTGCAACACTAAACACTATACACCAGGACTACAACACTAAACCACTATACACCAGGGACTGCAACACTAAACCACTATACACCAGGGACTACAACACTAAACCACTATACACCAGGGACTACTGCAACCTAAGCCACTATACACCAGGGACTACAACACTAAACCACTATTACACCAGGGACAGGGACTACAACACTAAACCACTATACACCAGGGACACCAACACAACACTAAACCACTATACACCAGGGACTGCAACACTAAACCACTATACACCAGACTACAACACTAAACCACTATACACCAGGACTGCACACAACCACTATACACCAGGGACTACAACACTAAACCACTATACACGGGACTACAACACTAAACCGCTATACACAGACTACAATACTAAAACCGCTATACACCAGGGACTAAAACATTGAACCACTATACACCAGGACTACAACACTAAACCGCTATACACCAGGGACTACAAACACTAAACCACTATACACCAGGACTACAACACTAAACCACTATACACCAGGACTACAATACTAAACCGCTATACACAGGACTTATACCACAGGGACTACAACACTAAACCACTATACACCAGGGACTAAAACGCTAAACACTATACACCAGGGACTCACACAAACACTATACACCAGGACTGCAACACTAAACCGCTATACACCAGGGACTACAACACTAAACCACTATACACCGGGGACTACAATACTAAATCTATTACACCGGGACACAACACCTAAACCATATACACCAGGACTACAAACCCACTATACACCAGGGACTACAACACTAAACCCTATACCAGGGACTACAACACTAAACCACTATACGTATACACCAGGGTACAATACTAAACCGATATACACCAGGGACTATAACACCACTATAACCACACAGGGACTATAACATTTGAACACTATACACCAGGGACTACAACACTAAACCACTATACACCAGGGACTACAACACTAAACCACTATACACAGGACTAACACTAAAACCACTATACACCAGGACTACAACACTAAACTATAGCTATACACCAGGGACTATAACATTGGAACCACTATACACCAGGGACTAAACAACACTAGCCACTATACACCAGGGACTGCAACACTATAACCAACTATATACACAGGGACTACAAAACACTAAACCACCAGGGACTACAACTAAACCACTATACACCAGGACTACAACACTAAACCACTATACACCAGGGGACTACAAACTAAACCGTCGCTATACACCAGGACTAAACCACTATACACCAGGACTACAACACTAAACCACTATTACCCGGGACTACTACTAAACCGTATACACCAGGGACTACAAACACTAACCACTATACACCAGGGACTATAACACTTAACCAACTATACACCAGGGACTACAACAACTAAACCACTATTACACCAGGGACTGCAACACTAAACCACTATACACCAGGGACTACAACACTAAACACTATACACCAGGACTAACACTACACTATACACACTACAACACTAAACACTTACACCAGGGACTACAACACTAAACCACTACACGGACAAAATTAAACCATATACACCAGGGACTACACTAAACGCTATATACATTAAACCACTATACACCAGGACTGCAACACTAAACCACTATTACACCAGGGACTACATATACATAAACCACTATACACCAGGGACTTAAACACTAAACCACTATACACCAGGACTGCAACACAAACCACTATACACCAGGGACTACAACATACACCAGGGACTTATAAACCACTATACACCAGGACTGCAACACTATAACCACTATACACAGGACTACAACACTAAACCACTATTACACTGGGACTATAACACTAAACCACTATACACCAGGGACTACAACACTAAACCACTATACACCAGGGACTACAACACTAAACCACTATACACCAGGGACTACAACACTAAACCACTATACACCAGGGACTACAACACTAAACCACTATACACCAGGGACTACAATACTAAACCGCTATACATAGGGACTACAACACTAAACCTATAACCACTAACCACTATACACCAGGGCTATACACCAGGGACTACAACACTAATATACACTTGAACACAAAACTAACCACTATACACCAGGGAACTACACACTAAACCACTATACACCAGGACTACAAACACTAAACACTATACACAGGGACTGCAACACTAAACCACTATACACCAGGGACTACAACACTAAACCACTATACACCAGGGACTACAACACTAAACCACTATACACCAGGGACTACAACACTAAACCACTATACACCAGGGACTACAACACTAAACCACTATACACCAGGACTACAACACTAAACCGCTATACACCAGGGACTACAACACTAAACCCACTATACACCAGGGACTACACACTAAACCACTATCACTACAATACTAAACCGCTATACACCAGGGACTACAACACTAAACCACTATACACCAGGACTACAACACTAAACCACTATACACCAGGACTACAACACTTAAACCACTATTACACCAGGGACTACAACACTTACACCAGGACTACACACTAAACCACTATACACCAGGACTACAACACTAAACCACTAACACCAGGACTACACACTAAACACCAGGGTGCAACACTAAACCACTAACACCAGGACTACAACACTAAACCACTATACACAGGGGACTACAAACTAACACTATACACCAGGGACTAAACAACACTAAACCACTATACACCAGGGACTACAACACTAAACCACTATACACCAGGACTACAACACTAACACCACTTACACCACTACAGGGACTACAACACTAAACCACTATACACCAGGGACTACAACACTA
>ONZH01001039.1:0-45950 GCA_900303285.1 Rhinella marina
GACACTGCAGGAGGACCTATGGGAGCCCCACCATGGACTGCACCTGACGGGTGAGATGCTAGTTGGCAGTTGTTTTTGTTTAGTTTGTGTTGCCCCCGTTTGACTCTCACCCAGATGGGCATGGCTGTCAGGACTCCCCCCATTCTGCAAAAAATTTTCCTGTTGCGTCAAAGTGCGCCTATTTTCCTTTTTACCCCCTTCTCAGGTTATTTGGGAGCCCCTTTTCCAAAAGGGTTCTCTATTTGCTGCTATTCTCTATTATTCATGTGGATTACACATCACCCATTACCTGTTTGGATTACAATTTTACCTCACGTGGATTACAATTGAATTTTGGAATATGTGTTCCAGACAGACAATGTTTTATCATACCAACTAGGATCCTTAAGGAGAGACTCAAACGTATATCTGAGCCTTTTATGCTTGCAAATGTGAAATTGATTGCACTAAAATGTTTGCATACTTACGTCTTTGCTGTACTTTAGCTACACTGTTTTTAATGGTTCAGCACTTTAGCCCATTGTGTGTATTCTTATTCTGGTTCTGCAATGTGTCCTAATATGTACTTATTGTACGTGTTTTTAGTAAATTATTAACTTATTGAAAGCTAGCAGCAGTGAGCACCTTCTTTTTCTAGTTCATATGGACTGCCTCTAAAGACTGTCGGCCGCAGCCTAGCCTCGTGCGCATGACGCGTTCGCGCGTCAATAGTACGTTAAGGATTCGTACACACTTTTGTACGCTAATGCTTAGGTATTGCGTACTTTTAACAATGCTGACTGTACGTACGTAATTTACGCAGGAATGTTCGCAAAACAACGATTGTTTTTTTTACGTAGATTCGACAAATACGTTCGTGTAAATACGAATCTTGTCAGAAATTTGGCAAATGTTTGGCGAATAAAATTTTGAATGATTCGCTCATCTCTATTTACATATTAAGAAAACATAGTAATGTTTATAATACTACAGCCAAACTTGGGTGGTTGAGGAGTTGCTGTTTTAATAATCTACTCTGTGTTTATGCCTGCTAATCTGCAGCCTAGCTGTCATGTGTACCACAATGCCAGAATGTGGAGGAAACTGGAATTTGGAGGAAACTGGGTTAACCATGTAAACACAGGGAGAACATACAAACTATCCAAAATTTGAATTGACTGAATGTGACTGTGTTGTTGGTACAATATTTCAGTTTTTGGGGGCCAAGTTTTTAATTTTGCCCAGGACAACACTTTGTCTAAAACTAGCCCTGACAACTTCCCTAAGCAGCCATCATCCAGGTCAGGAGCAGTGTGTTGTGCCACCAGTGAGCAGCACAGGCAGCTATGTAAAGGAGTTGCACAGACTCTACAACAGCAAAATGGTAGGTAAATTAGAATAAAGATTATTTAGGAAATTGTTTAATTTTGCATTTAGGAAGCCACTAAACACATTGAAAAACTTGCAGCGTGCTTCTCCCAGTGCTTTATCCAGCTCCTTCAGGAATCCAATCTCTCCATCACACTTTTGGGTGTGAAAATTGTGGCATTCTGACCTGGAATGTGACATTAATGAGGGTATACAGCTCTCCCTGGGTGATATGAAGCAATGGTGTTCACAGTGTCCTTATCGGCTCCAGGTTTTATCATTACTAAGCTGATAAGGAAAATCTGGCCTCAGGGCCTTTTATCTACAGGGTAATGAGAATGTTGGACAGATTACGAGGTTTAGCAGTACGGTGAGATCTGGTACAAATGTCACCTGGAAGAGCGTCATTGTGTCACGTGTAAAAGGAAACCAAACTAAAGGTGTAATTTGAAGCTCCTGGGCTCCTGTGCAATTGGCCTCACCCACCATGTGCCTGCCATTTATATGTGGCAAGAGGGCGTTCGCACCAGGGGCCAGGGAGACTGCTACCGCTATACCCTTGTAGCAATGCCTCTGGATCAAACCAAAAACACACCGACTTTTTCATGTGGTGCAGTCAATAGAAAGGTAACACTACTAATCCTAGTCAAACACTGGCTTCCAGGTTCTATCACATATAAGGCTAGTTTCACACTAGCGCTGGACATCTCCGGCAGGGAGCAGCCTGCCAAAGATGTTTGGATCTGGCATTGCCGGAAGCTGCCTGAAGGTCTGCAGGCTCCATTAACTATGGCAGGTATCAGGTGTCGAAACATCTCCAGCAGGTTGCTCCCTGCCTGAAGCTTGCCGGAGATGTCTAACACTTGTGTGAAACTAGCCAGATCATCCATGGTTCCCCAACAGTAGGTCAACCTGTGATCAGCTCAAAGGGGAGATATATGAAAACTAGGACAAAGAAAAAGTGGAGAAGTTGCCCATAGACAGCAATCAGATTACTTCTGTGGGGCCTCATGGCACCTCCATAGATCCCCAGTTTTATAAGGAGTCATATGATATGGATGCCGTATATGATGCTATATTATGGAGCGTTGCTTCTAGGTGAGAATAAGCTTTTAATATGGTACTATGCCAAGCACTATCTAAACAGTTGCCAAGAAAAACTTGAGAAATGTAAGCGCCACCCCAGAAATGCCCAAGAAACACCCAAAAAACTGCCCATCTTGGGGTAAATTTTGCCAAACCCTACCTCAGCCCTACCCCATTCCTGCCTGTTTCCCAGGACTGCTATGCATATGAGACCTAAGTCTTTACTTATCTCCAAAATATATATTATATCTGTAGATACACCTGAAGGTGACACCCATACCTATGTATATAATAGAGTGGCCCAATATTAAAGGATATTCAGGTAACTTCAAGTTAGGGGACAACCAACTGATCATTGTCTGATCCGATGACTGGGACCCCCACCGATTCCGAGAACAGGATTTTCATACCCCCGTCCTGATGGAGCGGCAGGTCAATCGCACACCCTCCCTCTCCATTCCTTCTCTATGGACTGCCGGAACGGGGGCATGGAAATGCAGTTCTCAGGTTTGGTGAGGGCCTCAGTGGTCAGACACCCACCAATCAATTAACTATATCCAGTGGATAGGGGATAACCTGAAGTTACCGGAATACCCCTTTAAGGCTGAAAACCAGTGTTTTTTTTTTTTTTTGCACATGAAGTTTTTGGTGCAGTTTTTTCTGTAAGACCACCAGCACCAGCTATTAGCTGAAATTCTGTAGGAAATATGAAATGCAGGGCAGACGAGCGTTATTGTTTTTTGTGTGGTGGTTTTTCTCATTGGTGGCGTTTTTTGTTTTTTTTCTCTCTGAATTTTTTTTGAAAGCAGAATTTGATGGTTTTTTTCAGCCATTTTTATAAGGGAATAAACAATGCCATCCACATATTTGTTTTTTTTTAAAAAAGTCACAAAAATCATATGCAGTATGGGAAAAAGAGGTTTCTATGGCATTTTTTGTGGTTAAAAAAAAAACGCTCAGTTATATTTGTGGCAGTAGGGTTTTTCTTCCAAGAACAGCGCCACATCTGCCCACAGGTTGTGTATGGCATTGCAGATCTCCCCCATTCACTTAATCGGAGCTGAGCTACGATACCAGGCACAACAGTTGACAGGTGTGGTGTAATATTGGCCGTGTGTTTAGTGCTGAGCGAATCAAACTCCACAAAGGAAAAATTTGATTCTCCGTGCTTCGTGATTCTCCGCGCATAGCAAATTGATTTTCCTTAAATAGCGGTAACATTTAAAAAAAAATCTTACCTCATTAGCTTGAGCGCGAAGAGCCGGCGGCCACCATCTTGGTTGAAGCTCTCGCACTAAATCTCGTGCGTGGTGGCGTATGACATCACCACGCCGGCCGACATGATGACGTTATCATGGGCCGCCTGAGATTTTGCGCCATATCTTCAATCAAGATGGCGGTGACCAGCTCTTCGTGCTCAAATTCATGAGGTAAGTATGATTTTTTTTTTTATGTTATGCTGTCATCTGAGGAGTACCATAATGGGGGCAGCGCAATAGTAGTAATTCGTCACAAAGCAAATTTTTTTTAAATTCGGTGAAGCAGCTAAATCGAATTTTTGAATACTTCGCTCATCAGTAGCCCTGTTATTAGGGTATAATATGTTGAGCCTTTTCCTCCCGTTTCAGGTACATGCGTCAGTGTCCACCGACATCGTACGAACGCGATTAATGAGCATTAGATTAATGAATTGACCCATTTGATTATAAATGCAAATCAATAGTTTGTTTTACTGTACAATTCTCCATGTAATGGATCAGGAATGAACAAAAACTCATTAGGATGTGTGCGGCGGACATTGTGAAGAAGACGGGGCGATCAGCGGTATAAATGAGATCATTGTTTAAGTTATAAGAAAAAATCAATGTATTGCATTGAAGAGACACAGAGCTCCTCATAAATTAGCAGAAGAGCGCTCTGTCAGGGGACGCATGACTGTGTGCTTCCCAGCTTAGTTTCAGCTACTCTCAACGTACCTCAATCTATCTGCATGGCCACATACAGGCTGCACACAGTGCTTGATGTGCTGTTTTATGGTACGCTCAGGGGCTTAGCTACCAGGGATGCAGAGGAAGTGGCTGCTACGGGGCCTAAACTCAAAAAGGGGCCCAGGAGGAGGACAACTGGATTTCTTTTCAGGACCTAGGGAGCGGTGAGTATAGTACTCCTCATCCTAGCACTGGTATTACTCACCGCTCCCTGGTCGTCTTCTCCTGACGCCTGCACTGCGTCCTAGCAGTGCACAGCTTCAGGAAGGGATGTAGTGTGCGTAGGAACCCAGTCAGTTCTAGCTACGCCACTGGTCAAAATTTGTGTATGACAAAAACAGTATGCCTGGTTCAATAGGGTTGATCCTGGTAACAGAGCCTCTTTAAAGGCTGGGATACTTAGATCGATGTTCTGTCCTCAGGATAAGACACCAATATCAGATCGGCAGGGGTCTGACACCCCGTAACCCCAGCAACAGGGGGTTTTGCAGTAGCTCTGGCCCCGGAACTATACAGCTCCATTGAAGTGAATGGGAGCAGCGCTGTAGTTCCAGGCTCTGTCCACTAGACAAAGGACGGCGCTATTTAATTTCTGACACCAGTCCTCTGAAACCACTCTGAAACAGCGAGGTGCGGGGTGTCAGATCCATGTTGGTCAGATATTGGTGGCCTATCCTGAGCATAGACCGTCAATGGGAACGGAGTGGACAACCCCTTTAATGTGCAGCCCTGTATAACATAGTAGAAGCGCTGTGGGGATTATACCGCTGTGTATTTGGAAGCACAATATGCAAAGAATGTATTAAAGGGAATGTCTGCCATCAACCAACATTTTGTTTACTTTTAAATTGTTAAAAATTGTTGAGCTGATTGACGTCTTCGTATCTTTCTAGTGATCGGAGCTCCTTTTTTTTTCCATATAGAGCTTCAAATCACCTGCATATGCCCATAGTTACATACTACTCTGGCTGCCCGCAGCCTCCACTAGAGGGAGCTGACTGAGTACTGTGGCATTATTGGTTTCAATGTGTTATCATAAGCTCCCTCTAGTGGTGACTGCAGGCATCCAGAATCTTGTCATTTATCTCTATGTCTCTGCAAAAAAATATTAAGCTTGTATAAAAATGGATATTTGGCCAATATTAAGAAATTAATCAGTGGAGAAAGTTGGATATTTTCTTCAAGCTTGTATCCACATCTAATCAGATCCTGATTTTCTCATTATAAAGGCAAGGGCTTGTAGAGTTCCACCGCTATCACACTGTAAATCAGGGATCAGCAACCATCAGCATTCCAGCTGCTCTGAAACTACAACTTCCACAATCCTCTATTCATTTCTGTACATGCTGAGAGTTGTAGTTTCACAGCAGCTGGGTTGCCGAAAGTTGCTGACCCCTGCCACTTTTAACATTAGGCAGATGAAGTAAAAAAAAAAAATCACAGTAAGCAAACATCCCCAAATCTTCGAGCTGTGAAGAGGCCTTCCTGGCAGTGACAAAGCCTGATACCTACTAGAGGAGGACAGGGCGCCTCTTCACCTAACAGGGATTCATCTCTGTCTCAAAGTTCATCCAGTTTTTAGAAGCCCAGAGCCCAGACAGTCAATCCCTCTTCATGATTCTGTACTTCGGTTCCCTGGGGAGGGCCGCCGGTGACATTGGAATAGTCATTATATTCATCCTGTGCCGCCAAAACAGAGCTCCGTCTTATCTACACACATCATGGAGCCTGCAGAGGCAGCAAATGGGGGACTTCAGCTTCTAGGCCCAATCCAAAATTTACCATTTATAACATGGGCGTCTCCTTATATGACAGAGGGGACTTTGAGACCCTCAGATACTGTGTTACTGCTACCTCTGCGCCCACTATAGCTACACCATTGTGGTAGAAGGAGATCTGGACCTCCATGTTTGAGTCCTACCCTGATCCTCCTCATCCTTTAAAGGGCATTTGTCAGCAGATTTGTCCCTATGACACTGGCTGACCTGTTACATGTGCACTTGGCAGCTGAAGGTGTTGGTCCAATGTTCACATGTGCCCGCATTGCTGAGAAAAATGATGTTTAATATATGCAAACAAGCCTGTAGGAGCAATGGGGCGTTACCGTTACACCTAGAGGCTCTGCTCTCTCTGCAATTGCTGCCCTCTGTGTGTCATCTGTAAACCACGAGCACTGCTCAGCTAAGAATTAATTTCCAGAGCATTGCCGATCAGTGGTCAGTGAAAAAACTGACACAACACAATTGCCACCTGTGTTGTGTCTGTGTTTTTTCACGGACCTATAGACTATTAAGGGCGTGTTTGATCCACGTCACAGACCAAAGTAGCGAATGTCTCCATGATTTTTTTCCCTGACCTATGGTCAGTAAAAAACTACTACTGATATATGAACAGACACCTTTAAATCAAGGGGTAACATAGTAACATAGTTTATAAGGCCGAAAAAAAGACATCTGTCCATCCAGTTCGGCCTGTTTTCCTACAAGTTGATCCAGAGGAAGGCAAAAAACCCCTGTGAGGTAGAAGCCAATTTTCCTTCCCGACTCCAATCAGGCAATCAGAATTACTCCCTGGATCAACGACCCCTCTCTAGTAACTATAACCTGTAATATCATTACCCTCCAGAAATACATCCAGGCCCCTCCTGAACTCTTTTAGTGAACTTACCATCACCACCTCCTCAGGCAGAGAGTTCCATAGTCTCACTGCTCTTACCGTAAAGAATCCTCTTCTATGTTTGTGTACAAACCTTCTTTCCTCCAGACGCAGAGGATGTCCCCTTGTCACAGTCACAGTCCTGGGGATAAATAGATGATGGGAGAGATCTCTGTACTGACCTCTGATATATTTATACATAGTTATTAGATCTCCCCTCAGTCGTCTTTTTTCTAAAGTGAATAACCCTAATTTTGATAATCTTTCTGGGTACTGTAGTCCACCCATTCCAGTTATTACTTTAGTTGCCCTCCTCTGAACCCTCTCCAGCTCTGCTATGTCTGCCTTGTTCACAGGAGCCCAGAACTGTACACAGTACTCCATGTATGGTCTGACTAGTGATTTGTAAAGTGGCAGGACTATGTTCTCATCCCGGGCATCTATGCCTCTTTTGTTGCAACCCATTATCTTATTGGCCTTGGCAGCAGCTGTCTGACACTGGTTTCTGCAGCTTAGTTTGTTGTTCACTAAAATTCCTAAGTCCTTTTCCATGTTAGTGTTTCCCCAGTGTTTTGCCATTCAGAAAAAAGAGGACAGCACACGTCAGTGAAAAACAGAAATGTGAATGAAGCTGTAAACGGCAGACACCTTACTGACTGACTCCAATGCTTGGCCGTGCAGATTGTGGACCTTCTAGTTCTTCAATTTCTCTCTGGGCTACTTTAAAGTAAAGATTACTTTCTTGATGCAAATATCTCATAGATGATGGTGATAATATGATGATGCAAATATCTCATAGATTACTCAGACCTAGTTTCTGCAAAGATTCTTATGCTGTGCTATTCTGCTATTATTCCTGCTAGAAGTTATGAATGAATAGCAGTTTGCAGTGAAGGTTCAAATGGGTGTTACCAGTTGGTGGTGTGTCCCCGCACAGTCTAAGGGCTCATGCACAAGAACGTATTTTCTTTCCGTGTCCATTCTGTTTTTGTTTCCGGTTTCATTTCAATGGGTCCGCAAAAAAACCACAGAAGTTACTCCATGTACATTCGGTTTCTGTATGTCCGTATTTCCGTTACGGGAAAAAAATAGAACATGTCCTATTATTATCCGCATTACGGATAAGGATAGGACTGTTCTATTAGGGGAATGCACACGGATGTCATCGGTATTTTTTGCGGATCCGTTTTTTGCATACTGCAAAATACATACGGTCGTGTGCATGAGCCCTAACAATGAAAGCACTAATTGGATAGTGTCAGACTGTGCAGGGGCACACTCCCAACTGGTAACACCCATCTGGACATTTATGGCAAACTGCTAGCAATTACAGAAACAGAATGCACACAAATGAGTCATTTCAGTTTTTTTGCAGCCCCATTGAAGTGAATGGTTCTGCATACAGGCCACAAAAAAAACAAATTGACACGGAAATAAAGTCCTAAATCTGTAAAAACCACAACCCCATGGAAAAATGCAACATGCTCATGCATTTTCTTATGCTGTTTTGATGCAGTTTTAGCTGCGCCTAAGCTGGTAAGTGTGAATATACTCCTACCACATTCTCCTATGTGAATAGGTAGGAAGCGTTCTAGCCATCTTCCAGGCAGCTGCTATTTCTAGCTGAGGTCGGCTCCAGACGTGCTTAATTTGCATAAACATCCAACAAAAGGCCTCACAATGCAAAGTCTTCTATGTGACCCTTGGCTGGCTTCCAAAGATTATATAGAAAAGAGACATTTGCATTTTCACCTAATTAACATTGTCCCAGCAGTGTCTGCAGACCTCTAGGGAGCAGGGTTTATTTTAGATCCCTGCTGGTTTCTGCCCCGATCTTCATTCTGCACAGTTCATACTTCTGCTCTTCTCCACCAAGCATTTCCCCTGATCCTTCCTTACATTCCTAATACATGGCCTGCCCTTCTCTTTTCCTGACTCCACTGCCTGCCCCAGGCTGTCCCTTTCTTCTATGAGACTCCTCCCTGCTTAGTATTCAAGAGTTACATGTCAGCAGGGTCAACCCTATTAAACCAGGCATACTGCCTGCTACAGTTGTTCCTGCTGATTAAAATGATACTTTTCTTGTGAAAATTGGTTATGGCATTCCTAAAGAAAAAAAAAGCCTTCCCTCTATGAGGAGGAAGTCCTATCAGTGATTGATAGCCTTCCCTCTATGAGGAGGAGGTCCTATCAGTGATTGACAGCCTTCCCTCTATGAGGAGGAGGTCCTATCAGTGACTGACAGCCTTCCCTCTATGAGGAGGAGGTCCTATCAGTGATTGACCAGCCTTCCCTCTATGAGGAGGAGGTCCTATCAGTGACTGACAGCCTTCCCTCTATGAGGAGGAGGTCCTATCAGTGATTGACAGCCTTCCCTCTATGAGGAGGAGGTCCTATCAGTGACTGACAGCCTTCCCTCTATGAGGGAGGAGGTCCAACAGTGACTGACAGCCTTCCCTCTATGAGAAGGAGGTCCTACTTCAGTGACTGACAGCCTTCCCTCTATGAGAAGGAGGTCCTATCAGTGACTGACAGCCTTCCCTCTATGAGGAGGAGGTCCTATCAGTGACTGACAGCCTTCCCTCTATGAGGAGGAGGTCCTATCAGTGACTGACAGCCTTCCGTCTATTGAGGAGGGGTCCAACAGTGACTGACAGCCTTCCCTCTATGAGGAGAACATCCATATCAGTGAATGATAGCCTTCCCTCTATGAGCAGGAGGTCCTATCAGTGATTGACAGCCTTCCCTCTATGAGGAGGTCCTATAAGTGACTGACAGCCTTCCCTCTATGAGCAGGAGGTCCTATCAGTGACTGACAGCCTTCCCTCTATGAGCAGGAGGTCCTTATCAGTGACTGACAGCCTTCCCTCTATGAGCAGGAGGTCCTATCAGTAATTGACAGCCTTCCCTCTATGAGGAGGAGGTCCTGTCAGTGACTGACAGCCTTCCCTCTATGAGGAGGAGGTCCAACAGTGACTGACAGCCTTCCCTCTATGAGGAGGAGGTCCAACAGTGACTGACAGCCTTCCCTCTATGAGCAGGAGGTCCTATCAGTGATTGACAGCCTTCCCTCTATGAGGAGGTCCTATCAGTGACTGACAGCCTTCCCTCTATGAGCAGGAGGTCCTATCAGTAATTGACAGCCTTCCCTCTATGAGGAGGTCCTGTCAGTGACTGACAGCCTTCGCTCTATGAGGTGGAGGTCCTATCAGTGATTGACAGCCTTCCCTCTATGAGGAGGAGGTCCTATCAGTGATTGACAGCCTTCCCTCTATGAGGAGGAGGTCCAACAGTGACTGACAGCCTTCCCTCTATGAGGAGAACATCCTATCAGTGACTGATAGCCTTCCCTCTATGAGCAGGAGGTCCTATCAGTGATTGACAGCCTTCCCTCTATGAGAAAGAGGTCCTATCAGTGATTGACAGCCTTCCCTCTATGAGGAGGAGGTCCTATCAGTGACTGACAGCCTTCCCTCTATGAGGAGGAGGTCCTATCAGTGACTGACAGCCTCCCTCTATGACTGTATACAGAGATAGCTGTCAATGACTGATAGGACCTCCTCCTGGACTTCACAGCCCAGAATGAGCAGAGATATAAATGAATGAAATACAAGTTTTACTGAATCCTTTCCCATATAACTATATATCACTCCTCCTCCTGCTCTTTGCCTGATTACTTTGAGCTTTTATTGTGGCAGGTTCCCTTTAAGCCCATTTTCATTCAGGACTATGCTAACAATACAGGTCTGATGACTTCATTGTTGAGGGGGATTGGGAGGCAGGAGTTGTTTCTTTGACAGCAGGATTCATGCAAGTAGATCTACAGGCAAAACTTGCATGTTATTGTTAGTTTTTTTTCTAGATTTTCACAGTTTAGTGGTCTTCAGTTGTTAATCAACAGGTTCATGTTGGAAAAGGTGAACAATGGTGAAGAATATAAAGTTAAAGGGACTAAGTTAGCTGTAACAGTAAGCAGTGATGGTGAGCACACACGCTCTCCTTTAACTTACAAATACAATCTAACTTCCTAGCTATTTACTCCTAGCAGTCAGTTTGCTATTAAACTCCTGTGTAACAATTAACCCAGTCTGAACGTTGGGGCCCGGTTGCAGAAACGTTGGCGTGCTATTGTTGGTGCACTTACAATTGTCCTGCCCAGGAACCAACTGAGGGCTGCAGCATTCAGAGGCTTGAATAGTATAGAGTTGGTGGCAGGATCCTCCTGGGATGCAGGACAATTCTTCTCCTGGTGTGCAGCCTGTTACCCATAGCAACCAATCAGATGCCACCTTTCATTTTCCAAAGGAGCTCTAAAAAATGAAAGGTGGAATCTGATTGGTTGCTATGGGCAACTAAACCAGTTTTGCTTGGTACCAGTTTTGTCTCCCCCATAGTCCCCAAAATCCAAGACCCAGGTTCTCCACAATTTCAAAACTTCTCTAGTTGCAACTCTGAAAGAAATCCTACCATAAATGTCTGTAGGTAGTGGTGGAGATGATAGTTTGTTCATGTCTTGTCCACATGGATAGGTTACATATCCCATGAACAAATATTCCTCTACTTTAAGATACCGCAAATTGTGACTATACGAGGTACCTCCAGCTATAAACATCTGGAAAACCCTTATAATGCCTAGAAACATAAAAATACACCATGGGCCTTCTTAATGGAGGAGGAAGCTATGGCAGATAATGACCTGTCATAGAAACTTAGTGACCCCCTTAAGTTAGTGGAGTCCTGGTATGTGAGAGCGAGAGGCAGGGGTCACATTTATCTCCCCTCCTGTCTTCCATAGTTAATAAATTTAGCTCTAGATTAAAAGTATTGATCGTGTCAGCGGCGTGATAAATACTGTGAGGGAGGGAAATAAAAAGAGGTGTGAGGCGTATGAGGTGTGTAAACACTACGTGCAAGATATGGACAGCGATAGCTGGTGGAGGGCTAAAAATGAGCAGTTATAAAATATGTGTGGGATATGTTATACGTACAGAGAAATATAAATGCTGGTCCTTCTAGTCCACCTTCAACTGGGAGCTTTACATTCATGTATAGCTAATGGATCTGGTATTGTGGTGTACATGTGTAAGGAGTTGCATCGACTATATGAAGATGGTGATGGTGTTCCTTGGGTCCACCAAAGGAAACGATTCTGAGGGTCACCCTCCATCTTTGTTGCTATTATAGTATATATGTGACATCATCAATCAGATCTACAGTAATACAGTGTCATGGAAAACACAATATCAGTGTATTATTTTGGTTTTGTACAATTTTAGTGTAAAAAAAAAAGGAAAAAGAGTACCTTGCGAAAATATGGGAACCCAAGGAAATTTGAGAGCTCAGATAACTTTGACCAAGGTCTCAGACCTTAAATAGCCTGTTTACGGTTAAGGCTTGTTCACAATCCTCGTTAGGAAAGGCCAGGTGATGCAAATTTCAAAACTTTATAAATACCCAGACTCCTCTAATCTTGTCCCAAAACATTAGCCATAGGTTCTGCTAAGCACCGGCCTAACACTCTGAAATAAAAATGATTGAGGCCCACAAAGCAGCAGAAGGCAATGGCAAAGCATTTTAAGGTTGTCATTTCCTCAGTCCAAAATGTCATTAAGAAATGACAGTTAACAGGAACAGTGGAGGTCAAGAGAAGGTCTGGAAGACCAAGCAAAAGACCTTCAGGAAGATTTAGCAGGCTCTGGAGTTGTGGTATATTGTTGTACTGTTTAGCGATATCTGCTCAAATATGGCTTTCATGAAAGAGTCATCAGAAGAAAAACTCTCCAGCATCCTCACCTGAGAATTCAGCATCAGAGGTTTGCAAACAAACATCTAAACAAGACTGATGCATCTTGGAAACAATTCCTTTGGGCCGATGAGGTTAAAATAGAACTCTTTGGTCACAATGAGCAAAGCTATGTTTGGAGAAAGGGCACAGAATTTCATGAATAGAAAACCTTTCCAACCATTAAGCATTGGGTGAATCAATCATGCTTTGGCGTTGTGTTGCAGCCAATGACACGGGGAACATTTCACAGGTAGGGGGAAGAATGGATTCAATGAAATCCAAGCTAATTCTGGAAGTAAACATAACACCAACTGTAAAAAGGTTGAAGTTGAAAAGAGGATGGCTTCTATAATTGGATAATGATCATAAACAAACCTCAAAATCCACAATACACTACCTCAAAAGGCTCAAGCTGAAGGTTTTACCATGTCCCTCACAGTCCCCTGATCTGAACATCATTGAAAATCTGTGGAAAGACTTCAAAAGAGCAGTGCTGCAAGAAGGCCCAGGAGTCTCACAGAACTGGAAGACTTTTGTAAGGAAGAATGGATGAAAATCCCTAAAAAAATGAGACTCTTGGCTGACTACAAAAAGGGTTTAAAAGCTTTTGCATGCCACTATAGGTTAAGTAGAAATAGACCCTAATGACAATTAATTGGCTGCAGATGGAGTTGTCTTCTACTGGACCTTTGGATCCCTGTTGTGTTAGAACCTGGGCACTCCAGAGAATCCTCTGGTAATCTGATGGACCAGTCTGACCCTGGAAGACAGTTATAAGGCTGATGTCTTCTTATCCTCATGCTTAGGACACCCACAGAGCACGTACAAGGAGGTGATATCTTTCTTTTGTATGGGAATGTCAACATTATTCTAATGGGTTTAATGAGCTTTTAACACCAAGGACGTAACTAGAAAAGGCCGGACCCGATAGCCAATATTTAAATGCCTCCCCCGGAGCAACTTCCCTGCAACCCTGCTCCCACGGCTAGTCAAGACCAGCCATGCCTGCCATACAACCCCACCACTCAGTAGTTATGCCTCCACAGTTCCACACATTAGTTATGCCCCCTTAGTGCCCACTTCACAGTAGTTTTGCCCCATGCAATAATGCTCACCCATAGGGCACCCACACAGTAGTTGTTTCTCCTCATCAATGCCCCAACATGGTAGTTCTGCTCGTTAGTGCCTCGACACATTAGTCATGCCACCTTAATGCCTCCACAAAGTAGTGCTCACCTTTGCTGCCCCCACACAGTAGTTTTGCCCTATTAATGCACCCACACATTAGTTATGCTTTCATAATGCCCCCACACAGTAGTTATGCCCCTTTAGTGCCCCGTTCCTTTATGTTAGTGAAGCCCCCGTGGTATAAATAATTAAAAAAAAAAAACACTAATTCTCACCTACCTCTGTTCCTCCAATGAACAGAGCATATACCACTCTCTCCAGCAGGCATGATGCAGTGATGTCATCGTGTCTACTGGGCTGAGAGAGTGCACAGGCCGGGGACAGGAGATGATCTCGGCCCTTTCATTCTACTCAGTAAAGCAGGCGCAATAATCTCACTGCATTATGCCTGCTGAGGGAGAGCACAGACTAGAAAATGAGGCCCAGGCCGTAATAGATGACAGACATACATTATGGCCCAAGCAGCCACCCCTCCCACTGCGTAGCAGCTGCTATGGCGGTAGGAAGACTCGAGAGATCCAGATGACTACACATTGTTCAAAGCTCTCAATGGGGAATATTGACTAAGATCAGCTTTTTACGTCGGCCTTAGTTTCCTCCTTGAGATTTGTCTAATTTATGATGAGACACATCCATGGCAGTCCTTGCACCTGGCTGGCATAGTGCAACAAAATATTGTCACATGAGGGGTTCGAAAGGGGACTTGCGACTATTTTTCGACTAAGGCCTTATGTACATGGCCATTGTCAGCCGTGGCCCACAAACAGTGGGTCCGCAATATGCGGGCACCAGCCGCGTGCTCACCGCATCAAGGATGCGGACCTATTCACTTGAATTGGTCCGCAATCCGGAGATGTGGTGCGGAACGTAGGCACGGAACCCTATGGAAGCACTGCTTCCATGGGGTTCCTCTTCGTGCCTCTGCACCACTAAAAAATAGAACTTGTTCTATTTTTTTTGCGGTGTCGACGGATCACGGACCCATTCAAGTTGCCTGTGCATTGATGACTGCAAATTATAAAAAAAGGTATACGTTAACGGATGCCTCACACAGGTGCCAAACAGCGGCATCCGTCACCATAGAGTTCCATTGTAAAAAAAAAAAAAAAAAAAACGTGTCTGTTAAGTTTTATGTTTTTTTTTTTTTCAGGATTCACGTTTTTCCATCCTACAAAATCCACCAAAAAACAGATACGTTAACGAATATGTTTTTTTTTTTTTTTTTACAATGGAACTCTATGGTAACAGATGCCAGCATATAGCATCTATTTGAGGCATCTGTTAACGTATATGTTAACAGATGACAAAAAAGTGATGTGAACCCAGCCTAAATTAGTCGCAAGTCCCTTAGTAAATGTGCCTCAGTGTGTTTCCTGATCCCCATCCATTTATCAGATTGGGACAAAAATTTGCAACCCTGTAAATACAGCAGTTAGGCTACTTTCAGACACGTGCTAACGCTAGCCCACCGTGCCGCCGGAAGTCCGCTCCAGCCCCATTCACTATAATGGGGGTGGGTGGAGGTCCAGCCAAAGCAAGGCAAACAAGCCGAGAGGCGGCCGGACAAAAAACAGACACCATTATAATGAATGGGGCGGGAGCGGACTACCAGCGGAACGGAGGGCTAGCATTAGCATGGATCCGGCAGGCTGTTCCCCCTGCCGGACCCTGCTGCCGCAAGTGTAAAAGTAGCCTTAGTCCTGACCTCAGGTCTGAAGAGTGGATATAATTGTTTCAGTCTGGACAATGCTCTGTGAGCTGAACTCATCAGTAAATTTACTAATATCTCTGCTGGTTTGCTACAATGTATCAGTCTGGAGGCTGTTTAGCTCATAGAGCATTGTCTACTCTAGACTGATGCAATAGTGTCCACTGCCCAGCTGAGGACTAGCTGTGTACTGCCTCTGAATCAAGAGCGTTGTTATCCACTGACAACAAGCATATATCTTGAAAATGGTGACGGAAAGAAGCAAAATGTATTAGAAAGTTGCAGAAGTCTCCTTTTATACAGTGATTCAGCTTTCTTTACATACAGCCAGAAGAGCCTTTGAGCCCATAGGTGTGTAGCATGGTGCAGTACTCTAGCAGGTGCAAGGTGAGGATGTACCTACCTACATTCAGGGTCTCCATAAGTCAATATAGTGGTGAGTTCTCCATCTATGAAGCTTGGTTTTGGTGGGTGTGGACGATCAACTAATGTGTATGGAGGCCTCAAGATTCACCACCAATGATTGATGTCAGAGAGATAAGATCGGGCACTTTGGATTATATCACCCAATCCTTTTGTTCTCAGCAGATAATGGTGATGATGAAGCAGAAGGACATGTTCCTTCCTGACAATCTGCTGATCACCAGTGGAGGTGACCGGTGCATTTACATGCAGTGATCTCCTCCATAGTATGGGGAGCAGTGATCGTCAACGCCATCACTCTTCCCCATACTGTCTCATTGTTTCCCGGCAGCAGATCTTTGCACAGCACCATCTGCAACTAGGAAACAAGGATTTTTATGTTCTCACAAACGATCCAATTAGCTGATGAACGAGCGCTTTGCATCAAAGGCACCCCACCTAACACCAAGGAGGAGCCCAAAAAGGTCCAGGGTGTGCCCCAACTGAAGTAAGGGGGGAATGTCCATTCACTGCATGGCCCCAGGGAGTGTTGAACTGAGGACAGCCACCATGAACCACTACAACTCCTGTCAGTGCCACAACTACCACTCCCCAGCTCTAGACCTGCGGGTCACTGCATGTATATATGAAGATCAGGAGAGATAGCTGTCAGCCATCTCATGTATCCCGCCAGCCGAAGACAGTGAGACGTGAGTGTCTCCTATATATATTCCCCTACACAATCAACTGTCTGTTCTACACTAGACTGCCCTCCTTTTCTCTCCAGTCTGCTGTCTCTACTCTCATTATCTCAGCATTGTCTCTTGTATACTGGACTGCTCTCATCCCTCTACAGTCTCTTCTATACTAGACTGCTCTCATCCCTCTACAGTCAGCGGTCTCTTCTGTACTGGACTGCTCTCATCCCTCTACAGTCAGCAGTCTCTTTTATACTGGACTGCTCACATCCCTCTACAGTCAGCAGTCTCTTTTATACTGGACTGCTCTCATCCCTCTGCAGTCAGCAGTCTCTTTTATACTGGACTGCTCTCATCCCTCTACAGTCAGCGGTCTCTTCTATACTAGACTGCTCACATACCTCTACAGTCAGCAGTCTCTTCTATACCAGACTGCCCTCATCCCTCTACAGTCAGCAGTCTCTTTTATACTGGACTGCTCTCGTCCCTCTACAGTCAGTGGTCTCTTTTATACTGGACTGCTCACATCCCTCTACAGTCAGCAGTCTCTTGTATACTGCTCCATCCCTCTACAGTCAGCAGTCTCTTCTATACCAGACTGCCCTCATCCCTCTACAGTCGGCATTCTCTTGTATACTGGACTGCTCACATACCTCTACAGTCAGCCGTCTCTTTTATACTGGACTGCTTCTCATCCCTCTACAGTCAGCAGTCTCTTTTATACTGGACTGCTCTCATCCCTCTACAGTCAGAGGTCTCTTCAATACTGATACTGCTCTCATCCCTCTACAGTCAGCGGTCTCTTCTGTACTGGACTGCTCTCATCCCTCTACAGTCAGCAGTCTCTTTTATACTGGACTGCCTCTCATCCCTCTACAGTCAGTGGTCTCTTCTATACCAGACTGCCCTCATCCCTCTACAGTCGGCATTCTCTTCTATACTAGACTGCTCTCATCCCTCTACAGTCAGCGGTCTCTTCTATACTGGACTGCCCTCCTCCCTCTACAGTCAGCAGTCTCTTGTATACTGGACTGCTCTCATCCCTCTACAGTCAGCAGTCTCTTCTCTACCAGACTGCCCTCATCCCTCTACAGTCGGCATTCTCTTCTATACTAGACTGCTCTCATCCCTCTACAGTCAGCGGTCTCTTCTATACTGGACTGCTCTCATCCCTCTACAGTCAGCGGTCTCTTCTATACTAGACTGCTCTTATTCTTCTCCAGTCAGCGGTCTCTTCTATACTAGACTGCGCTCCTTGTCTCCACAGTCCACTGTCTCTCCATCACTAGTCTGCTCCCTTTCTCTCCCCAGGCAGCGCTGTCTCTCTCTTCTCACTCCTGGTTATTAACGCTCTTTTGATAGGCAATTATTTGGTACTCTATATTTTTGCGACTCTCTCGTGCGAGACTCTGATTTATGAACATGTCTGTGAATCTCAGCACCCCCTCCGAGAGCACCATTCTGTTAACCCATCTCTTGCCAGCAAGGTACTTGCCCAGCATCCACCTGTCACTTCAGGCCATTCCTTACCGCAGGCCGCGGTGCCGCGTGAATTGGCGCCTGTGTTATCCTACTTTTATTATATCATCTGGTGCCACCATATTGAACCTTCACAACTTTCCTGACACTTTACACAGGACAGCAGGTAATGTAGATTGAAAGCGTGCTCAAACTAAAGAACCGATTCAGTTCTGCTACATCTGTAACTTCATGACATGATACTGTTTCAGAGAGAGTATAATTCCTAGTATTTGTGGTATACTGGGGTGACAGTGGGCACAGGCTCTACATAGGGCAATGCCAGCCTATAGAAGGTAGATTGGATGGGCTGGCATCACCTCTACTTCTCTTCCTTAAATTCACATTCTGTGTGCTCCTTATGGTCCCTCTCCCCCACCTCCTCCCCCTCCCCTCCCCGTCTCTGTGGTATCCCTCTCTGACATAGCTCCAGACAGCTGTTAAACGACTTAATCTCTTAAAAATAGTTTTAATTTTCTGCCTCCTATTGATCGCCAGCTCCCAATTAATCAGCCCAGCGCAGCCGTGAGGGTGGGAGGGTCCAGGGTGCCCCCTAGGGCCGGTTGGGGGTTGGTAAGTCCACCTATGCACTTGTCCTTAGCAAAGACTGCTAGGAACCCATGGACCCTGACTTTATTAACCCCTACTTTACCTACACCCCCCTCCCCACAAGACTACCATATTAACCCTTTCTCTTCTTGGTTTCTTTGGCAGGCCCTGGCTTCCATCTATTTCATACACAGCTCTCTGCGTAATGTTAAGATCTATGATTTCCAAGGTAAGTTGGGTTTCTATAGAGAATCCATAAAGTGTATTATACAAAGAGACGGTCGTATTACCTGTCTACAGTTTACTACGCAGAGACTGGCACATATCTAATATCAGCAGCAGTTTTATTATAAAGAGACTGACACATATCTAATATCAGCAGCAGATTTATTATAAAGAGACTGGCACATATCTAATATCAGCACCATTTTATTATAAAGAGACTGGCACATATTTAATATCAGCAGGAGTTTTATTATAAAGAGACTGGCACATATCTAATATCAGCACCATTTTACTATAAAGAGACTGGCACATATCTAATATCAGCACCATTTTATTATAAAGAGACTGGCACATATCTAATATCAGCAGCAGTTTTATTATAAAGAGACTGGCACATATCTAATATCAGCAGCAGTTTTATTATAAAGAGACTGGCACATATCTAATATCAGCAGCAGTTTTATTATAAAGAGACTGGCACATATCTAATATCAGCAGTTTTATTATAAAGAGACTGGCACATATCTAATATCAGCAGTTTTATTATAAAGAGACTGGCACATATCTAATATCAGCAGCAGTTTTATTATAAAGAGACTGGCACATATCTAATATCAGCACCATTTTATTATAAAGAGACTGGCACATATCTAATATCAGCAGGAGTTTTATTATAAAGAGACTGGCACATATCTAATATCAGCAGCAGATTTATTATAAAGAGACTGGCACATATCTAATATCAGCAGCAGTTTTATTATAAAGAGACTGGCACATATCTAATATCAGCAGCAGTTTTATTATAAAAAGACTAGGCACATATCTATATCAGCAGCCATTTTATTATAAAAAGACTGGCACATATCTAATAGGCAGCAGTTTTATTATAAAAAGACTGGCACACTATCTAATAGCAGCCAGCATGATTTATTATAAAGAGACTGGCACATACTAATAACAAGCAGCAGTTTTATTATAAAGAGACTGGCACATATCTAATAGCAGCAGCAGTTTTATTATTAAATGAGACTTGGCACATATCTAATATCAGCCCATTTTATTATAAAAAGACCTGGCACATATCTAATATCCAGCAGCGAGATTTATTATAAAAAAGACCTGGGCACATATCTAATGATCAGCAGCAGATTTATTATAAAAGAGACTGGCCACATATCTAATAGCAGCAGTTTTCATTATAAAGAACTGGGCACATATCTAATATCACAGCAGATTTATTATAAAGCAGACTGGCACATATCTAATAGGCAGCAGCAGTTTTATTATAAGAGACTGGCACATACTAATATCAGCACCAATTTTATTAATAAAGAGACTGGCACATATCTAATATCAGCACCATTTTATTATAAAGAGACTGGCACATATCTAATATCAGCACCATTTTATTATAAAGAGACTGGCACATATCTAATATCAGCAGCAGTTTTATTATAAAGAGACTGGCACATATCTAATATCAGCACCATTTTATTATAAAGAGACTGGCACATATCTAATATCAGCAGCAGTGTTATTATAAAGAGACTGGCACATATCTAATATCAGCACCATTTTATTATAAAAAGACTGGCACATATCTAATATCAGCAGTTTTATTATAAAGAGACTGGTACATATCTAATATCAGCAGTTTTATTATAAAGAGACTGGCACATATCTAATATCAGCAGCTTTATTATAAAGAGACTGGTACATATCTAATATCAGCACCAGTTATATTATAAAGAGACTGGCACATATCTAATATCAGCAGTTTTATTCTAAAGAGACTGGCACATATCTAATATCAGCAGTTTTATTCTAAAGAGACTGGCACATATCTAATATCAGCACCAGTTTTATTATAAAGAAACTGGCACAGTCTATACCCATAATAAACACGCTTTTATATCCTTCAGTCTAATTATAGATGACTGGCATATCCACTGTCTACATTCTTATCTGGAATAAACTGGTATATCCTGGTATATTGACGACCATCCTCTTATTACATAGAGACTGGTATACACCATTGTATATCCTGTGGTTATAGAGGGACTTATATCATACTTGCCAATTTTTGAGAAAGGACATCTAGTACATTCCCTTGAGTGGAATATGTAGTGGTGCCACGCCCATTTATATAGAACATGTTCACACATTGCATATTTATCACAAATAGTATGTATAACCTCAACTAAACAGATCCTCTACACAGATACAGACCCTAGACTAGACGTCTCCTCTGTTTACAGACCCCAGACCTGGCCTTCCTATATACAGCCCACAGGCCAGAATTCTCTATATATAGACCCCAGACCTGACCTTACTGTGTACAGTTCATTGACCTCTCTATATACAAACACCAGACCAGACGCTTCTGTGTTTACAAACCTTAATAAGAGACTGTCCAGGTAACAGACCCCAGACCTCCATATTTACGGACAACAGACCAGACCTCCTTGTTTACAGACCCCAGACCAGAATTTCCTGTTTACAGACTCAAGACCAGAATTCCCTGTATTAAGACCCCAGACCAGGCCCCCTTTGTTTACAGACTTCATACCAGACCTCCCTGTTTACAGACTCTAGACAAGAACTCATGTTTACAGACGATAGAAGGTCTGGTCTTGGGTTTCTATATAGGGTGGTCAAACTACACCAATATGGACCTCAGATAATGAGATACTGGAGATTCCTGAACTTCCTTCCACTCCCTGGTGCCACCTCAGACAACGCCCAGACACCATGTGGTGTCAGGACATTATATGTGATGCTACCTGGTTGTGAAGTGAAGCACAGGAATGCTGAGAGATGAAAATGTGGTGCACCTATGGGAGACTTGCCTGCTCATCCAGGAGATTGCCCCTTTTTTACTGGGAGCCTCCCAGACATTCCAGGAGGGTTGAAAACTATACCATGAGCTTTTTGTTATGTATCCATAGATATTTAGTTAGTTATGCCTTCTCCAAATACCTCTTATCCCTCAGAAAAGAACTTTGTGTCCTTCTCGGGCCATACAATGTGGATGGGATCACTTGAAGATTGTCCCACTGTTCACAAGGAGAGATTCCCCCAAGACTTCTGGCTGGAGGTATATACATCACGGCAATTGGAACACTTCATAGGAAGTAATGGAGCAGTGCAATCCCCAGTGTCCAGACACCAATTAAGTTCTAGAGTGTTTCAACTTCTATTATTCGTGACCTCCAGTGGAGTAATTAAAGAGGTTGTCCAACATAAGAAAAACATGGCTGCTTTCTCACAAAAACAGCACGACCCAGTCCACAGGTTGTGTGCGGTACTGCGGTTTAGTCCCATAAATTTCAGTGTAGCTGAGCTGCGATATCACACACAACCTGTTGTCAGGAGTAGCAAAGTTTTGGAAGAAAGCTGCCATGTTTTTCTCATCCTGGACACACCCTTTATATTGCTTTCACATTTGGTTCCCAGTTCTGTGCCAATTTAATCTAAATTAATAGATAAACAGTTTTTTATGGGGCGGAAGGCTTTCCCCAGGATGCTGAGCCAGCCCATCGGAGGGTGAAGCTTGGTCTTTGTGACTTTGCTCTATTAGTAAGCACTTATAATGGGATGGCGCAATTGCGAAAGACAAGGGTGACTCAGCTGTACATGCATAGAGTTGAACTTGAAATATAATATCGCAAGAAAGGTAATTGGACAATTTTTCCATTTTGGGTGGAAACTTTAGGAGAACTCTATAACTTCTACAGGAACAAAACCAAAGTGCCATAGGAGGATGGCAGCAGAGTAACCAGTGTGCGTCTATTCTGTGTCCTAAAATGAAAAAAAACTGCAGCCAAAGACCCTAGTTATTGATATGGTCAAAGGTAGCTTAGGTACAACTAGACTACTGTCGCCATCATCGGTTTAACCATGAGGAACAATCTGATATTTGGGTACCATCAGAACAAGAACATTGGAAATATTTTACTCTTCACAAGGGGCAAAGATTCAGTTCATTGCCCAAGCTCTGTATCAGAATACTCTAGCTAAGGCTACTTTCACACTTGCGTTGTGGTTTTCCGGTATTGAGATCAGGCAGAGGATCTCAATACCGGAAAAAAACTGATCAGTTTTGTCCCCATGCATTCTGAATGGAAAGAGATCCGTTCAGGATGCATCAGGATGTCTTCAGTTCAGGCAGCTTTCAGTTTTGTGACCGGACACAAAACCGCAGCAAGCTGTAATTTTGTGTCCGGTCATAAAAACTGAAAGAAACTGATCAGGTACTGAAACCAATGCAAGTCAATGGTGACGGATCAGTTTTTTTAGGACCTTAGGCCTCTTTCACACTAGCGTTAGTACGGATCCGGCGGGTCCCTTCACCCGCCGGATCCGTACTGAGTAATACAACCTTGTGGATCCGTAATTCCGGATCCGGTTGTATTAGCGTTTAAACGATCCGGAATAACCTCTATTGAAAGTCAATGGGAGGACGGATCCGTTACAAGTGTGTCCACACCTAACGATCCGTCCCCATTGACTTGCATTGGGGGTCATTCCGGATCCGTTTAGGTGCGGATAACTAGTACGGAGAGCAAACCGCAACATGTTGCGGTTTGCTCTCCGGTCTGAAGACTGAACGGAATGCTTTCAGGAGCATTCCGTTGTCTTCAGTTCAGTTTTGTCCCATTGACAATGAATGGGGACAAAACGGAAGCGTTTATTCCGGTATTGAGCCCCTATGACGGAGCTCAATACCGGATTCCATAACGCTAGTGTGAAAGTAGCCTAAGGCTACTTTCACACTAGCGTTTTTAAATTCCGTATTGAGTTCCGTCAAAGGGGCTCAATACCGGAAAAAAACGCTTCAGTTTTGTCCCATTCATTGTCAATGGGGACAAAACTGAACTGAAGACAACGGAGTGCTCCCTGAAAGCATTCCGTTCCGTCTTCAGACCGGAGAACAAACCGGCAGCATGCTGCGGTTTGCTCTCCGGTCCCAGGCATCCGCACCAAGACGGATCCGGAATGACCCCCAATGCAAGTCAATGGGGACGGATCCGTTTGGTGTGGACACACCAGTAATCCGGATCTGTCCTCCATTGATTTCCAATGGGGGGTCATTCCGGAATTCCGGCATAACATACACACAGACTACATACAAACAAACATACAGACATACATACAAACATACAGACATACATAACATACTCCCGGACGCCGGCAGCAGGTCTTCACGTGCCTCCTGCACGCCTGCGATGACGTTTTCCCCACTGCAACCAGCAGAGGGCGCTGTGGGGAATCGTCATCAACTGCGCGCAGGAGGCGCGTGAAACGTTCTGCGGCCGTCCCGGGAGTATGTGAGTATGTATGTATGCTGTATGTTTGTATTATGTTTGTTTGTATGTAGTCGAATGTGTGTCATGTTGGGGCTGCTCCGGCTCCACACATGTGCGTTAGCACGGATCCGTCGGCACCCTTTAGGGCCGGATGCTAACGTAGTGAAGTAGCCTAAGGCTACTTTCACACTTGCGTTGTTGTTTTCCGGTATTGAGAATCAGGCAGAGGAATCTCAATACCGGAAAAAAAACTGCATCAGTTTTGTTCCCATGCATTCTGAATGGAAAAGAGATCCGTTCATCATCAGGATGTCTTCAGTTCAGGCAGCTTTCAGTTTTGTGACCGGACACAAAACCGCAGCAAGCTGTAATTTTGTGTCCGGTCATAAAAACTGAAAGAAACTGATCAGGTACTGAAACCAATGCAAGTCAATGGTGACGGATCAGTTTTTTTAGGAGACTAAAAAAACGGATCCGTTACCCATTGACTTTCAATGTATTTAGTGCCTGATCATTTTTCTTCAGTTTTGATTTCACACAACTGCATCCTAACTGAACTGATGCATCCTGATGTGCAAAATCAAAACGGATCAGTTTAATTCAGGTATAGAGATCCTCTGCCGGATCTCAGTACCTGAATTAACAATGCAAGTGTGAAAGTAGCCTAAGTCAAAGTGGCTTTGTTGTGATCCCCAAGCACCCTGAGCAGATGCCTCAGCAATTTCTCCTTAGAAGGGTTCCCAATGATAGGCTGTTGTCCCGCTGTTACGACCGCCTGTGATCAAGTGTAACCTGAACGCAAGTATTGAATTACCCTGGAGCACCACCAGAGGAGAAATGATGCTTTGCATATTCTTCATAGATATCAATGTGCAGTGTCCTCCAAAAGATGCTCTTTGTAGATGGACACCAGAGGTTATGCTCTGACTGATATAAAAATGAGAATCAGACATTATATAGTACAAGACAGTCTCTATCTACAAAACTAGAAGAAGCCCTGTACCTCACGTGGATCCATTCATTGCTCCAGTTGTTCTGCTAGATTCTCCTTAGTTTGGATCCTCAGGGGCGTATGCTTTTTCAGAGGGTATGTCCTTTATGCTACAGCTCTCTTCCTATCATGGCTCCAGGTGTGTGTTCTTTCATCTCTCGCCCTGTCACAGCTTCTAACAGTAGATACAGCTGGTGGCAGTTGAAAGATGAAACTGAGCATGTGCGACCACCTCAGTGGGTGGACATGCATATTACTATACATATTAAACACCAGGGGGCAACCTTGTAATGAAGCAAAGAAAATATCTCACAACTGGAGAGTTTTTGTAACAAAAAATAAATGAAAAAGTAGCTGGTTATTCATGCTGAATACAGATGTGTGAATCAACTTGTACAAATCAAATTCATTCAAAAATCAGCTAGCCCCTCACTGCTCAAGAGCCTCCCTCTCCCCTTTGACAGGGCTAGACATCTCACCTGGCTCTTTCAATTTCGAGCCTGTATCTAAGCAGCAAAGATGCTGACTGTGCATATGCCGCTACACTTGCTGGTGTACCCAGATGTGACCGGCGCATGCACCGTCAACGCCTGCGCTGTTCCAGCAGAGGCTCTGTGCTTGTGCCGCTACTTGGAGCAATGGTGCCGGCCCAAGATTGACAAGGCCAGGAGAGATGTCTGGCCCTTTCAATCAAGGGGAAGGGGCAGTCTCTTGAGAAGCAGTGGCCAGTTCCTCACTGCTCAAGATGGACACAAGATTTGTATGAATCGATTCACTGATCTTTAATGGTGGAACAACCCCTTTAACTCATATAATTCTTTAATAGGGTACATAGGTTTTCTAAAGCAGACCACCGCTTTTATGACCTCCTGTTTTATCCACAGTTTGCATGGACTCGCAAAGGATTCATGAAGACGAGATGGCTAGTAAATGACCGGTTAGTGAAACTCCTGACTTTGTGCTGATGACTGGGACACATGCTGGTGTAACACGTGCGGGTAATAGTGGCCAAGTCTTCCTCGGTGGAAAGCGCAGTGTGATTGTTCTGGAGTTTGACAATCCCGATGATAAATTTGTTTGTGTTTGACTCATATCTCCAATAATGAGCAACCTTTGATCCCAATACTTCCCTGAGCGTGATCTACTGCAGACTTGTGGCTTGCTGCAATGTACGCGCCCGTGCTTCCTCCTTTCAATCTTCGGTATAACCTGTGTGTGTATATATATATATATCTCAGCATAACAGGCTTGTCCACTTTGTACTTAAAGTGGCCTCGGAAAAAAAACCTAAAAGTGGCCCCATGTTGGGGGGGGGGAGGGGGTGCAAATTGACAGAAGACAGGGCAACATGCTAATGCAAAATACAGTCCCAGCCAGGGGCGGATTGGAAACTTAAAGTGGTCCTGGAGAAAAACTAAAAGTGGCCCCATTTTGTAGGCAGGTTCACATTAACAGAAGGCAGGATCAACAATACCATGGTGCAAAATACCATCCCAGCAAAACCAAATAACACAATGTAGAACAATATACTGCCACAAAAGCTGGCCGCCTGTATTGTCCATCAATAGCTACTGTCTTCTTTCCTCTTCCTCCAGTTATCTATGGAGTAAGGGGCTTAGGAGGTGAGGTGCGGGCCACAGCAGTTGAATTAAGGAGGCCATATGTGGTTTCTGGCCGTGTACATGAGTACCTGATTCTCACAACGTTAATTACTGTTGAGTGCTCATTATGTACCTGGTCAGCAGCAGAGAGGAGGACTTGGGTGGCCCCGGGGGCATCAGCCCACTGGGAAATTTCCCTGTAGGGTCTATGGCCAATCTGCCCCTGGTCCCAGCAGAACCAAATACCACAGTGTAGCATAATATATTTCCCCAAAAGCTGTCCTTCTCTTGTGGTCATCAATAGCAGCCATCTTCTGTCCTCCTTCAGTTGTCTCTGATCAAGATATGAGCAGGGGGTTTAGGAGATGAGATGCAGGCCACAGCAGATGAATTCAGAGGGCATATGTAGTCGCTGGTGGGGTACATGAGTTTCTGATTCTTACAGCAATAATTACCACTGAGAGCTCATTATCTACCTGACCAGTGGCATCGGCCCACCTAGAGATTTCCCTGTAAGGTCTATGGCCAATCCGCCTATGCCATACGCTATCTGGTATAATGCTTTTAGAACACCCAACAATCAGCTGTAATTTGTGGGGGAATCCAACATCAAATGTTTAATCTATCTGCAGCGCCTCCACAGGGGAAATCAAGCATTACACAATTCTCCATTAAAGGGTTATTCCCATCATAGACAATAAGGCCAGGGGTCCTCCAGGCACATCGCTCCCCGCTCTATTCTTAATATAGGTGCGGGTCCCAGCAGTGGGACCCGCACCTATCAGACAATAGGGGCCTATCCTAGTGAT
This sequence comes from Rhinella marina, assembly GCA_900303285.1. NCBI lineage: Eukaryota > Metazoa > Chordata > Amphibia > Anura > Bufonidae > Rhinella > Rhinella marina. Next base: position 27,860 of record ONZH01001039.1, read on the forward strand.
ATGCCCCCATTGTCTATGATGGGAATACCCCTTTAAACCAATGAATCTTTGTAATGCAGGGTCCTGATCAGTGAACCTCTTTTACAAAGTATCTGAAAATTAGTTTCCTAAACAAGACAAACCTTTTAAATTATTGGACTTTCCAGCCAACATTTCTTGGAATGTTCAAAATCTCCAGTTGGTTTTAGTGGAGAGGGACCTCCCATGGGATCCCATCTTTCATGTAAGAACCGGGCCTAGTGCATCGAGCCAAGGAGAGTGAGAGGATGAGAATGGTGGTGATGGCAAGGGTTGGCCAGTCTGTCTCTTAAGTATCATAGGGAGTCTGAAATTTCTATCCCCAACCAAAATGCAGTGAAGTCCATAGCCATTATACATGCGTTACCTTTGCTGACATTTTGTCCATGCACTCTCCCTTGAAAATAGCCATCAGCCTTCTGTTAGGGTCAATACTCTCTCTCTCAGAGGTTGACACTTGTTACAGCCACTTTTCTGGCTGCTCTCAGCTCACAGAGCTAGTGTATCCCTGTCTGATGCCTCTCTACTCTCCCCATAGAGAGTTGTCACACTACACTCACTACAGCTCTCAGATCAGAGGGGTAGGGCCAGTCCACACCTAGCAGCTGAATCCAAGGATGGTACAACCTGCAGGTCACAAAATGCACAGTAAAGTCACAGAAACTCATTTTGCAGTGAACCACTGGGTCACTGCACTGAGACCTCACCATTCTAAAGAATAGTACAAGTCCTATTTGATAATCTCATAATCAGTTTTGTAAAAACACACTGGAGGACCCATAGGTCAACCTGCCTTGCCCAACTCTCCATGAATTTCTTTGATACTGAGCTCGGCACTCCCAACCGATGCATTGTCCATTTTCTTTCTGTCTTTTATACTTACAATTTTTTTTTCACATTTTTTTTAATCTCAGTATTTATCACTGTTGGACTCTTAACATGGATCTTCCTTCTGTATTAAAGGATGTTTGATCTGGTGAACCTTCACCTCTTCCACGATGCCTCAAATCTAGTGTCAAGTGACTGCTCCCCATCTGTGTACAGCGCCAACCGCAGACGAGGCCTATTCCATGTGCTGACGAGGTACCAATCCTTCCCACCAGTCCTCAGTTATTAAGGTCACACATTACAAACCACTGCCATATCTCCTAGGTTCTTGTTTGTGTTCTCAGGTTAAGAGATGACTGCAATGCCCCATTTTTACTGTTTGGAGATTTTAACTTCCGTTTGGACTTGAAAAGTTTAATTCAGGTCTGGAGATCATTAATCGAAATGTATATAGTTTTTATGGGATTATTCTATATATTATGTACTGAGTGATAAAGATCAGTCCTCTATCCACAGGCTCAAGGCTGGTCCTCCAGTGACACAGATGGGCAGACTGCCGTGTATGAACAGGACGGGGAGGTAGAATTGAGCTTATAGCGATTTCCTTCCACTTACGTTCCTCCATTCACTTCTTCTGTTCATATAAATGTCATCTCACATCTATCTATCTATCTATCTATCTATCTATCTATCTATCTATCTATCTATCTATCTCCTCTTCTTTACACATGTACATGATTTTTCTCCCCAGGTTCAGCTTATCATGAAATGTAAATGGTTTGAACATCAAAACACAAAGGTATTTCAGGATGAAAATGTGCACATGGTGAGTAGTCATCCATACTATGATATCATAAAGCTGGGGTCATAGGATAGGCTCCATATTCTCCAGAGGTTCTTATTATCCTACACACCGGACATACTGTATCTTCCATATAATCTAATAGGTCATTTTGTGAATCATATCATAAGAAATACTTCCTAGTGACAAATGGTCATCTCCAAAGACAGCTCCATATGGGGTTGTCTTTTGCTGAACCCTTAGGCCCAAGGCCTAGTTCCATTGGAGGATCCTCTAGTTGGGCCTGTCTTACCCTGTTCTTTAGTGAGCCCACCATTTACAACTAATTTAAGCATTTTTTAAAGCAAAACCATTGTGTATTCTTTCTTTTTTCAAAGACTAATTGTAAAATTTCTGTATGGATAGGTTCAGTATTTCCAGAATCCTGCTTATAGATATGACCACGTTGTAAAAAACACTTTCTATCACTCATTGCCTTCTACATAAGATTAGCTTGGGTGTCTTTTGCTTTCAGCTGCTCAGATTTGACCATGAACCTATCCCTTTCTTGACTGAATTGACCGAGGTCCAGATCTCCTTTCCACCCACGTGAGAAAATTATCTTAAAAATGGCTCCTTTTGAAATTGCACAGTTTTTTTTAGATTGTAATTGAGCATTTTTATATGCTTTTATTCCTAGGTACCCATTCAGTGAAAATGTGACCAAACCTTCAGAGTTTATGGGTACGCGATGTCCGGCTTGGTGTGACCGGGTCTTCATGTCTCACACAGCCAGAGCCTTACTACAGAAGGTGGGTCCAGGTCACCCTCTTGTATATGTCTCTTCCTATCATCTCTTCCTCTCATTCAACCTCTCTTTCGCAGAGCAAAGACGGAGAAACCTGTGTACGGTATGGGAGGATTGGGGGAGATGTCTGTATGGGGGATCACAAGGTAAGATGAAGGGGATATTCCTACTTGCAAATCTGTATTGACAGGTTCACTTTCTGATAGGTCCTTCTTTTTATATCTAGCCCGTGTTCCTCTACTTTGAGATGGAGACAAAAATCGACCAGGAGAAGAGTTGACAGGTAAAGAGCCTGTTTCTACTGGAGTTATAGGAGACTGTTCTCCACATAGTTCCCAAGAGTCCTAAACATTGTATGGATTGTGCCTACTTTTTAGGGTCAACTTATATTCCTATTACAATGCATGTAACCAAGATAGGAATACTAGGCCAAGTTCTCTTTGAAAGGTTTGCCTGGTCTAGACCACCATGTAGACTACATAAAAGGACAAAAAATAACCTAGAGAAAGTCCCCAGAAGTAGCTGATCATGGGGGAATCCACCACTGGGACTCACCATGATCATCTTATATATGACCTCTTTGAAGGGAATCTGTCAACGTCGACCTCCCTATCTAACTGTGTCCATAGACCCATAGCTGTGGTTCACTTGATTAAAACACTGTTTTTCTTTTCTTGATCCGAGGCTCAGTTCCCAAGATATGATACTTTTTCTTAATATGCAAATTAGGCCTTTGGTGCAATGAGGGCGTCACCATTGCTCTTGTTGCACCTAAGCTTTACGCCTTTCTGTGGTCACCCCCTCCCTCATTGTTTTGCCAGTGCCTGGACCTTTCAAATAAAGCAGCCAGGGGGGCTGGCCACTGGAAGGGTTGGAGCTTGGGTGCAACAATAGCAACAGTGATGCCCTCGTTGCACCAAAGGCCTAATTTGCATATTAAGAAAAAGTCTCATAACTTAATGTTGGATTGATTTGTTCTCATGGGAGATGAGCTCTTATTCCCCTCTACCCACTGAAATAAACATGCATGATCTGCTGAGTGTGCACGTAAATGGGGGAGACCGGAGAAAAGCTGATGGCTGAGTGAATGTACTACCGACAGTTATTTAATGTGTATGGCCACCTTAAATTAGAGCAATTTCTTCTATATAGTACCAAGTGTTAAGGAACTTGACAGCCTGACCCTAGTATCTTTATAATACTATGAAAAGAGATATAACTGAGCCCTAAATATTCCCTGACCATGATCATCAATCTCTCTTGACCACCTTATATACATGTACGCTTGGCTGAGCATGCATGTCTTCTGAATGGGGAAAGGGGATTAAGCCGCTGCCAGACACCTCTGGTAGCAGCTTATCTCCCTGTGAACAAAAGGATCGGGCATGTTGAAATCAACCCAAACCTACTATACCCGTACATATGCCCTCGGAGAAGAGTTTTGGGGCTCCATATATGTTAGATGATTGGCCAATCCCATTGAAATTGGTAGTTTCAGTCGACATTAAGGTAATGTGTATTTCTAGCTTGACTTTGACCTTTTAAAGGGATTGACCGGTCCTGACTTAAAACATAATTTCCACCCCCATCACACTGCCATGCCTTTCCCTTTACAGGTCAACCACAGCCAGAACAATTCCAGGAGGTCTCTGACAGATCCTCGTCTGTAGATATGATGTCACTTACCATATTTAATATTATTTTATTTAAAATAAAACCTGTTAATCCTCTGTCACTGGAACCACAATGTGTGTTTTATTCCTGGTGAGGTATATACACAGCACTATACACTAGAGAGATCATAAGAACACAGTAAGAACTGCAGCTCTGGAGCACCAGCTGCTGTTTCCTACTCTTTTTTTGAAATACTGTAACAATTAAAGAGGTTCTCTGGGCTTTTAATACTGATGACCTGTCCCCAGAATAGGTCATCAGTATCAAATTGGTCAAATTGGTGGGGGTCCAACACCCGGCACCCCACCGATCAGCTGTATGAGGAGACGGCGCACGCAGTGTGCATGTGGTGTCTCCTGTCTCTCTTCCTGACTGCAGCAGCGGACAGGAAGAAAGATGGGAGACGGCACATGCATACCGCGCACGCCTTCTCCTCTTAACGCTGATCATCAGGGTGCCGGGTGTCGGATCCCCACCGATCTGATATTGATGACCTATCCCGATGATAGGTTATCAATAGAAAAAGTCCAGAGAACCCCTTTAACAGAATGGGTAGGAATGCCTTTTTTTAAAAACATTTTATTATCAGAAAATGATCTATTGTTTAGATGACATTTTTATGTTAAATATATTTTTAAGAATTGTTTTTTTTTTTTTTATTTTCCACATCACTATATATATATATTAACAAAATCCTGAAATGTTGCAGTTTTATACTGATTACTTAGCTTCATAATAGGCTGACATTTTCTGTTCTGTGGCGATCACCTCTAAGCAGTCACCTCATTATCTTGAAACACAGGATTACAATGACAAGTAACACCAAAATATGTGATAGATAGATAGATAGATAGATAGATAGATAGATAGATAGATAGATAGATAGACTGATACCACAGGATTCACCATTTACAATAGGTGATGGTCACAGCTTATCTACCCCCCTCCCTGTACAGTGACCTCTGCACAGATCACAGTGCATTCCCACACTACTTTCCCATAGATACCTCCTGTCTAACAGTTTCCTATGGTCCATGTGTCTGCTGTAAAGCAAACTTCTGAATGATGTTAACAGCAGATCAGATTGCTGCCCTCATAATCATGTGCAGAAAATATAATAAAAACTACAATCAGAAAATTAAACTGATTAGTAAAAAAATAAGCAGGTAGATTTATCAAAACTGGTGTAAATGAAAATAGGCGTAGTTGTCCGTAGCAACCAATCAGATTGATCATTTCATTTTCCAAATAAACTCTAAAAGGTGGAATCTGATTGGTTGCTATGGGCAACTAAGCCAGTTGTCATTTACACCAGTTTTGATAAATCTCCCCTTAATATGTTTTACTATCTGGGTTTAATAAGAAAAAAAAGAAAAGAAAAGAAATAAAGGTGTTTACTGAGATTAGAGAAAGAGCTGCTATTTTTCACAAACCGCACCTCTGCTGTCCCTCATCTGTGTCCGGTATTACAGCCCAACCCCATTCACTTTAAAGGGCTGAAGCTGCAATACCAGCCATGGCCTACTGAGGAGAGAGGTGCAGTTTCTCTTAAACTGAATGGCATCAGTTTTCAGATAAATATCATGTAAATGTTTCTTATGCGGTGTATACAAGAGGCAGTAGTGCATGCTGGGAGATATCATACAGGGCTTTTGTCGTGTGTAGAGAGGAAGTAGAGATGATGACATGACACATTTATTTCAGCAGGGTGTGCATTATCTCTTAATTACCCCGTTTCTCAGCTTATGATTTATGGACTACAGAGAATCAGTTCACTGCTGACAGAGTGCGTCCACTGGCCCTGCTGAGGCGGGACGTCATAGATGACCTCGTCCACCAGCCATGTGACCACCACGAGTCTTAAGATTAGAGGGGTTCTTCAGGAATTAAGAAAATGAAAATACCTAAATATTACTTCATTATAAATATATTTCCAAATATCTTTCATTATTTATAATGGCTCGTTTGTCTGGGGAGCGATCATTAGGAGAAATAAAATAGCTGCCGTCCTGTTACTACACACAAAACCTGTCCTATTACACAGCAGGACACAGCCACATCCCCACCTCTTCTCTATACTTCATGTCTCCTCATGAGCTCCATTCCTACAGAGATTCAGCTGAAGATCATATTAAACTGTATTCAGGGCATAACCTCTGACAAGTAGAGCAGAGAGGAGGATGAGGCAGCTCTTTACCTCAGTGCTCTGAAGTAACTTGTCCTCCTGTGTGATTAGGACAGGTTTTGTATGTACTAATAGGACAGTGGCCATTTTCTTTCTCCTAATGATTGCTCCCCAGAGAAAACGAGCCATTATAACTAATGAAAGGTATTTGGGAGTTTATTTATAATAAAGTAATATTTACGTATTTTCATTTTCCTAATTCTTGGAGAACCCCTTTAAGGAGAGCCATGGTGGTTGTCACTTCACACGGACGTAATAGGGGAATAGTGCTCTTGTACCCAGTAGAAGTCCTGACCTGGGTAGGAGATGCCTCAACTTGAAGCTGCAAAGCATCATGGTCAAATACTTCATGACCGTAAAAAATGCATATGAGGATTTTTTTTAATTACCACCTAATGTGCTAATTAATACCGGGGTGTTATGTACTTGAGGTCCTGGGTGGTGACCAAATCATGGTAGGACCTCCTCACTTTGAAACTATTTCTTAGTATTTACTTATTATATGCAGCATATACCATATCAGTGCAGTAAAACAAGAAGAACATGTCTATCGGAGGGTACAGTAGATTTGGTCATAATTCATACAGTGATCCTGAAAATGGAATGATCCCACTACTTTCCTGTGTTCTTCTTCATCACTGTCCCCAGCAAAATACTTTCCTTAGAAGTGTCTTGTAGTCTACTGGGCGAAGATACAGTATTCATTTAGACCATCTTACATTTCAGTGCTTGGTTGAGGACAGTCTGAGGGCATTGATCACACTGCGTCTGGCCCTGTGCCATTGTGCAGTTGACTGCTGTTCTTCAACATCCAGCATACCAGACTGCTCTATGAATGTCGATGTGGAGATAGATGAGGATGCAGAGCCTGGAAGATGCTGTTAACTCTCAGAACATAACTTTAGCAGAATAAATATAAGTTTCCCTCATAGTTTGGGGCTTTGACCAGTAGAAACTTCAGTCTTGGCACCTTACATGAGTCCCAAGTGCAAGATCTTCATCTAGTAGCTCGAGTAGAAATTGAAAATGAAGACTGCCTCTCACTCTGGAGGACCCAAAATGTGTAATGCTTCATTTCTCCTGTGGTGGTGCTGCAGGGAAATTCAACACTTGCTGCAGGGTTCCCCACAGATTACAGGTGATTGCTGATGATCAGATCTTTTCAGAGTTTCAAATGTGGACAACTCCTTTAGGGCTCATGCACAGGAATGTATTTTTGATCCATGTTTTTTGCGGGTCGGATGCTGACCCATTCACTTCAATGAGGCCACAAAAGATTTGGACAGCACACAGAGTCTATTCCGTGCTGTCTGTAAAATGATAGAACCTGTCTATTAGGTGTCAGCAACTCCGCCTAAATGCGCAATGCACATGGCCGGTAGCCATGTTTTGTGGACCACAAAAAACATGTGGATGAGCCCTTAAAGTGTAATATCACTCAAAACCCGCAATTTCTGATGTACCGTAACTGTACTGACCTCCAATACCCGCCTTCCCTTCGCTCTTCATTTAGACGTGTCCAGGATATGGAAGGCTGTTTGAAGGATCTGTAACTTAGAGAATGATGGCTATGTAGCCAGGGAAAAAAGGAACCAGGGACTATAGTGTTCTCCATGTGGGCAAAGGTAAAGTAGAGTTAATGGACCTTACAAACAGATTCCTGGCCCCTTGTGAAGATGACATGTCGGATCTTGGAGTTAGAGATGAATTTCCAGGTTTGTATTGTTTAGACAGTTTATGAGGGTACTACTAATCTTCTCCTAGTAATACATAGTCATATTTTTATAGTAGTTAAATATATAGTCCCTCAAGATACAATGGCCTTAGGATACAATATTTTCAACATGCAATGGTCTTTTCTGACCCATCATAACTTGAAACTAGAATCAACATACAATGTCTCAGACCCAGATCCAACCAATCAATGCCCCTTCTCTGGTACAATAGCTGTAGTGGTTGCTAGTTAGCGGCTATTCCTGACTGTTATATGTAAGGACTTGTGTTATCTATCCCAGTTATCTGCTTATTCTTCTTAAATCTTCATTTTGTCTTATCTTGGATGCCATTTTGGGGCTTTGGAACCAATTACTCAACTTACAATGGTTTTAACATACAATGATCATCTTGGAACCAATTAATATTGTATCTTGAGGGACCACTGTATTACATAATTCATACCATGAGGAGACTGGAGGACATGATGTGCCCCGGGTGATGGGTGCCAGAAGGCCAACAAGTCACTTTTTCTTAGGGTAAGGTATGAAGATACATGGTTAGGGCAGTTAAGTAGCAATCACACAGGGTCTAGAACAGGGATCAGCACTCCAGCTGTTGTGAAACTATAATTCCTAGCATGTTCCATTCATTTCTATATGAGTTCTTAGAAGAGCAGAGCGAGTATGCATGCTGGGAGTTGTAGTTTCACAACAGCTGGAGGTTGCCTACCCTTGGTCTAGACTGATTGATAGACCCTGAAACCTGTAGGAAGTTTTACCTGTCGTCACGATTGTGCGTAGATATCCTTGTGTCTGCATACCTTTATCAATGCCAACCTCATTTAGATAAATGACCTCTCTCCTCTTACCCACTCCCTCCACTCCCATGCACGCCCTGAAGAGGTGCGCCTCACTGCCCCCCCATTACTTAAAGAGATAGTACAAGATTTTAAAAATATGGTATTTTTTTCTAAAAACAGCCCCAGTATTGCAGTTCTGCCCGATTCACTTCAATGGAGCTAAGCAGCAGTACCAGACAAAACCTGTGGACAGGTGTGGAAGAAATCGGCAATTTTTTTCCAATATTGGACAGCCCCTTTAACCCCTTAGATTTACAGACATTACATGGACACACCTTGTAGACTTTTAATGAACATTGTGGATACACGTGTTGTTACAGCAATTGTATTTGCTCCATACACCATCGGAGGTATGACAACGGCAAATTTTTCTTTAGCGGATGAATATATGTAGATTCCCTGACTAGAGGGATGGATATTACTATTCTTAACTATAGAGAAGACTCTGAAGGGGACTCAGTCTTTAATATTAAAGGGGGTAGAAAAACAGACCTCCAAAAATAGTGCTACACCTGTCCATAAGTTGTGTCTACTAGCGCAGTTCAGCTCCATTGAAGTGATTGAGGCTAAACTGCATTACCACTCACAACCTGTGGACAGTTGTGGCGCTGTTTTTGGAATAAAGAAGCCATGTTTATCTAAACCCTATATTACCCCTTTAAACATCAAGACACTTTTTGGACTGGCCACCATACGAAGTGTTTCTTCAGAATGTCCTGCCTTGTGATGGGCTCCTCGGGTGTACCAGTCTTCAAGCAAGCTATATATTCTTTATGTGAGCAGATAAATACCATTTTCGGGGTGCAGCATATTCAGAGTCTGCATTCATGGGCAGTCTATCATGAGGACTCATTGGCCGCAATGCAGCAAGTCCCGGTTGCAGAGTTTTTGGATCTCTCAGGAAGCTGTAGGGCTTTTTGGAAATCTGGAGTTTTACTGAATCTTTGGCACGGCGTTCACCAGTTTCAATTTCATTTTTCCATGTACCCATGAAGAATAGAATAGTCTTTGACATTGGAACATGGTCATTGAATTTCCAGGTTGCTCCAGAAGATGCGTGCCCCAGTATATTTTCTAGAACATGGTTGATACAGATATATTTTGGGTTGTAAAGTTCTTCTCAGCCCCCGGGATGCCTTTGTCCTGTCACAGGTTGTGAGGGGCCAGGCTGAGGACTGAGAATGCTGCCCGGTGTTTCCTCAGTAGCAGACGGATCTTCTCATCATCAGAGTCAGGGTCTAAGGGTTTGGTGTATTCATCATCCTCATTCTCTGAAGGTGTTAGGTCCCCATGGACCCGAGAACCAAGGGAAGGTGGGCACGAGGGGTCAACAGTGCTCTTCTTACGCCACTTAGTACGGCGGTTTTGAAACCAGACCTGGGGAACAGTAATAAATAAACAGTAATATGTTATTGATGATCTATCTATCTATCTAAAAAGAAAAAATGGAAGCAGCACAGCTGTAACAAAGTAATATGGTGTGCCAGCGGCTCAGGAGGTGATCAAACTTCCCAAAGTAAATAGAGGAAAAAAATTCCACGGCACTCCCGGAGTTGTAATAAAAGTAGGTGTTCTTTATTCACCAGCGCATGTGAATAAAGAACACCTACTTTTATTACAACTCCGGGAGTGCCGTGGAATTATTCTCATCTATCTATCTATCTATCTATCTATCTATCTATCTATCTATCTATCTATCTATCTATCTATCTATCTATCCTATCTATCCTATCTTTTCTTTCTTTCTTTTTCTTTCTCTCTCTTTCTCTCTTTCTTTTTCTTTCTTTCTTTCTCTCTCTTTCTTTCTTTCTTTCTCTCTCTTTCTTTCTCTCTTTCTTTCTTTCTCTCATTCTTTCTTTCTCTCTCTTTCTCTTCTTTCTTTCTTTCTTTCTCTTTCTTTCTTTCTTTCTTTATTTTTCTCCTATCTATTTATCTTCTAGTTTATATCTATCTATCTATCTATCTATCTATCTATCTATCTATCTATCTATCTATCTCCTATTTATCTATACTGTCTCTCATATCTATCTTCCTGTCTCTCTGCCTTTCTAATCTATTTCCGTCGTTATAATCTATCTCCTTCTTTCTAATATATCTAATATGTCTGTTTCTGTGTCTATCTTTCTACTTTATCTGTCCGTCCTTCTTTCTTATCTATTGCTTTTTCTTATCAATCTCTTTGAACATCTCTCTTATCTATCTTTATCTGCCTATCCCTCTCTATATCTATCTCACTCTCTAGCTGTCCCTCTCTATAACCATCTCACTCTCTAGCTGTCCCTCGCTCTCTTTTTTTATGGAACATTCTAATATTTTTGTAATAATTTGACCAGTGTCTTCTACTCTCGGTGGACATTACAAACAAAACATTTATAATGATAATAATAGTTATGATGCTGGGGAAGAAAATACATCACAGATAGTAGATTCTATGCTTGTGTCTCATGGTGATAATGAGTAACAAATATTATGAAGAACTAACCTTGACTTGGGACTCACTCATGCCAAGGCTAAAGGCCAGTCTTGCCCTTTCTGGCCCTGCAAGATACTTTGTTTGCTCAAAGGTCTTCTCCAAGGCAAAGATCTGGTGGCCTGTGAAAGTAGGACGGGTGTGCTTTTTCCTTGTGGACACATCCATGTTTCCTGTGGCTCCTGAAGACGGGTAATAAAACACTTACTTTTATATGCCAGCAAATTCTAGAACAAGTCAAAATCAAGTGAGCTCAAATTCATTTAGTATGAGGAGCACCCAAGTCTACACTTTAGATAGATGTCAGCGTTAGTACCAAAATACTGACAGCTATCCTAGTGTCACGCTGCCACATCAATTTGTAATGTCTTAAGAACTCTTTATGGTATGTCGTGATCAGTTCTGGAGACGTCTAAGCTCAAACAGGTCAAAAATCTCACAAAATTGTGCAATATGCTAACGTCAGATGTGTATCTCTGGAGAAGACTGGTTCTCATTAAAGAGACCTAGTTAAGTGTATGGAGACTTACTTACAGGCAATGCTCCATCTGAAAAAATAAATTAAAATTAGCTTTCCTCTCAGACCTTTATGTAAATATTGCATAAGAGATGATCCTGGCTTTGTTACATGTGGACACTAGTCTATACGCTGGTGCCACTCCTTATCTGAAGCCGGGTGGTAAACTTCCTGTATCCAGACTTGGAAAGGTCAACTTGAAATTGTCAACATTTTAGTGGAAACCTTCAATAATGTTGATGGTTTCAGATAACCAAATAACATGAGTCTATAAGACAATCTAAAATCTTTACAGACCTCTATTAACAAAGTAATTGACAAATCTAAAATTGGCAATTAGACCAATTACATCTTCAGCAGATCCCAGCACAAATGACGAGACCTCTCAATATTTCTGTAAATTAATTTGATAAAACAAAATTTTGTTTGCTATCATATTGTTTGGTTCATGTTGCATTTTGTGCATTTTGACTCCACAAAAAGCCAAATGTTCTCCCAATGTCAAAATATAGGTTTAGGAAACTGAAGGACGGAGATTTGCTTGGAATGGTCTTCGAATTGTAGAAATTTCAATCCTTACAATAACAGTTAAAATAGGTTTTTTTTTAATGCATTGTAAAGACCTTTCCAAGAAACTCCCCATATTTCAGATTCCTGGACACCCTAGAGTTCATTTTTGGGTTAACTACAGTCACAAGTCAATTTTTACATTTTCAGTGGAGTCAGGCATTAATTCTAGTTTTGACTAGCAATTTTGGCTGTGAGTTTCTTCCCTTGTGATGTCCCCTTTACTTTCCTGGTTACTCACCATTGCTGAGTGTCCTGTTGCTGGTTCTCCATTCCTGCCCAATGTCCGTCCAGCTGCCTTGGTTCTGATTGTTATAGGGGCTTCCACTTTTGGTCATAATGGTCCCTTGCTCGCCAAAACAGCTGCCGGTAGCTGATGCTCTTCCATATCCTGGCACTGTAGGGTAAGTTGGCAACATGCCGCCATGTGGAGTTGGCAGTGGTCGGCTGAGAATGTCTGAGATGCCATGTGGGGTGCCGGAAGCGAGGTGGCATCCCAGGACGGTGCTACTCAGCTTGTGGAAAGTTGTGTGGGAAGAAAACTGGCAACCAGCAGGGGCTTTAATTTCAGAGTAAGGAGGCAACATGAAGGCTCCAGGATGATGGGTCTCCATGATCCTCAATTATTTTAGCTCAGCTGCTCTTCTAATGTGGTACCAGCGAAACTGCTGGAGAAATTTTCACCATGGGTCAAACCCATGAAAAGGTGGTCAAACTTGCTCCTAAATTTTTCAGGTTGTCCGTTGAGCGTATAAAATGTAATTGGAGATAAGTCAGATGCCTAAACCTCTCAGAAGGTCTAATTTCCAGATATCTAATTACTGCCTCATTTTCCCTTCCTGGTTTCTTACCTCTGTTGCTCTTACTACTATATGGCAATGTCTTCTCCGCTCTTAAGTTGCACTCTTTTCCTTCTCCTTCTTGCTCTCTCTTCTTCAAGCTTCCTCTCTGTAATCCCCCTGTTTCTCCGTCTCACCTTGTTCTCTCAGCTGTGTGTTGCTCACTATCTCTCACTCCGTCACTGTCTCTTTCAAACTCTCATTTCTCACTTTCTCGCTCCTTCAGTACGCTCTCTCTTTCTTCCCCCCTCGGTCTTATTCTCTTCCCCTATTGCCTTCCACTCCATCTCATTCCTTCTGCAATCATCGTTTTCTTTGTTCACTTTCCTTTTTTCGATTTTTCCACCTAGATTCCCCCAAGCTTTTCTTTCGTCTCCGCAAGATATGGCTGTCTCAAATATTAAAGAACTTCCCCTGTGATACCACTGCTTGTCTAAGTTCACCCCTCTCTAGATACACTCCTTTGGAACTCTCTGTACTTATCTTCCCTGCTTTTTCAGGCTAGTTGTCTTCTCGCCCTGTGTCTGTATCTTATTCCCTGCTCTTTGGTCCCAAGAACTTTCTGTCTTCTTATAGCCGTGCTCACAAATTGATAAGAATACTATTCAGGTGAGCTGTATTTCGCATTGGCTCACCTCCCCCCCTTAGTCACTCCACGTAGTTATTGGCCGAGGTGATGGGTGATGGCCAATGATTGGCCGCTCCCCACAGCCTTCGCACCCTGCCGGACGTCCCTAGATAAATTGAACTTTAAGATGGGGAATTAATGAGTTTGATTTTTCCACGGAGATGTTTGTCCACAATCTGACACTGCCTATCCCCTCTCCTGCACGATGGATTTATGCTTAGTAAATAGGTTACAGAATACAAGCCCTGATCTCCAAATCGGTCAATTCTTCCTTTTAATCTTTATTTTTGAAGCCTATAATTCTAAATTATTAAACATGGAATAGTGGTCTGTGGTATAATGTGGCATATCGGGTTCTGTTTTCACTTGGTTTATATGTCTAATGTATAAAAATTTGAGTTTCCACTTCTAAACATTATCTCCCAGACTAGTACCCATATCTCTCTCAATTAAGATATAACCATTGCTGATAAGATGTAATACTTTGCATAAAGGACTGAGAAAATATGATCGCTATGGAAGCTAGATGAGATGAGGGAACTTGTATACAGGTTTGGGCTCTAATATCTAATTAATGTAGGACAATTCTTGGTTTGAGAGGAAGGGGAGGGGGGCATGTTTGTAGGCCGAAAGCCTCATGCACAGGGCAGAACCACAAGCCTGTGCTACAAAACCCCAGGTACTCTGCGTGCCACCATATGGTGCCCCCTACGATATATGTAGGGGTAGATTTATCAAACTGGTATAAAGTAGAACTGGCTTAGTTGCCCATAGCAACCAATCAGATTCCACCTTTCATTTTCCAAAGGAGCTCTGAAAAATGAAAAGTGGAATCTGATTGGGCCAACACAAGTAGGCAGGGTCAGCAAACTCTCCGCTGTACCGTCATTGGTGGTAGGTGGAGCCAGTATATCATGTGACCAGGCAGAGGATGTGGCTAATATGTAGATTGTGCCCATTCACATTCCCATTGGATATAACTAGTGTATCGTCTGTACTAGTGATGTCACATAGTGTAATGAATTATGCATCTACAGTGATACGTAGGCCTGTTTTGGGAGCGGTGGGGCGGCTAGTCTCATGACTTCCCAACCTCACTTGTCCATCAGGATTTTTCCTTGTAGTGTCAATGGTCAACCGGCCCCTGCCCCAAAACATGACCTCCAGTTTACCATACATATTTGTGCTAGATTCCTTTGCATGTGCATAAGATGCATAGGTCCACAAGCTAAAGACAAGGTAGGTCTATAGTTGGTTGGTCCCAAGATATGTCTCTCCTGGCCTGGCACATCCTGGTGCCGTCTTCACTTTTCAAGCTTCTGGACCTTCTCTGCTACTCTATTTGCGGTGTTAGAAAGCCCAAGAAGGATGGCACCTCCACTGACTGATTAGGGTGGAGAGGAGGCATTGAGGAACCTTGGCTGGAGTGGAGAGTGAGCATTAACATGCATTAAAGTGCCTCACTGCTTCATTTGCCCATGCAGACACATAACCTCCAGTCATTAAAGGTACAGCACCCATTGTAAGACCAACCGACAACCAGTATTTGTGGTGAACATATGTCACTTTCTGGATCATTCCCAATGTTCCATCCCTTAGTGAGTTACCTCTCCTGGCACCTCCTGGCTCAACGGCTCCTCTTGAGCTTTGGGCACTGTCACAAATAAGGTCCTGATGGTGGCCAGCCCAAGACATCGGATGTCCCCATGCTCACAACCTACTGATTCTGCCCAGCATTAGGATTTCACGTTTGGCAATGTACATAACTGAAGAGGGGCCATCAAGTCCGACCATCAGAGGAGAAGCCGAGAGCCAGGAGAGAAGCGCAGGGTCCTATGGAAGTCTATGGATGCCATACTACAGCTGTGTACAGCTTGGACGCTCTATGGAGCCATAAGTGAATGAGGGCTTCGTTAAAGAACATGCATGTACTGTGTGATGCATGGGAAATGTATTTTCTTTGGTTGACTTCAATGTAGTGGTAAACTCCATATTTGACTGCAATATTAGCAATTTTATAGCGGCATGAACACACAGATTATCATCTTATGTGTCTTTGCTGATGTTTATCTTGTTTTGTACGAGGAGGCCATGATTAGAATTCACACTTCCGTTGCCTCATTGATCCCCCTGGGATCCCCACGTATCAGCACATGAAGGGAAGAACGGCATCTCAGCTACTCGTCATTGTATATACAGCACACCATACATATGAGTGTGGCTGTGTATGGTATTGCCTCTCCATCCCATTCACATGAATGGATTCTAACTCATGTCCACCTTTTTTGAGACACTGTGCTGCCCATTGTTATAACATTACATACAGTATATTTAGCACATTAATGTTTTTGGATAATGAATTATCCAAAAACTAGGATTTGCCTGAAGGCGCTAATGAATATTTAATATAGTAGAAAATAATTATTTTTTTAGAAGTTTTGGCTGTTTTTCTATTCATTTCAGCAGTGCTATACCACTGAAAATGAAATACAACATACTGTCCATCTGTAGCAGTCAGCACAGAGAGAGAAAACTTTGCTGCGAGGGGAAGATGTTATCCGAAGATTAATCCTCATGATAATAGTAGGTGTAGAATTGGGATAATGGTCTGACAGATAATGGTCTGACAGGAAGAGTATTGCAATGATCAGTGTAATGTGCGATTACACTGCTCTATATATGTACCATGTTTGGTTCGGGGGCTGTATTTATGTTATTAGATCGGTTCTGGTGCTGTAAACTTGTAATGAGCTTGGTGTGATGTATATACTAGCTGAAGGACCCAGCTTCCCACGGGTATATTTCAACTATTTCATTTAATGTTTGTGTGTGTTGTTAAAAGATATCGACAGTATCCAGTGACATCTACAGTACCCCACCCCCTTAACAGTGACCCCCCCACAGTGCCCTATCTCCTTAAAATTGGACCTCCACAGAAGCCCACCTCATTACCTTTGACCTTCAGAGCAGTCTGCCCCTTTAACAGTGAGTTCCACAGCACCCTGCCCCCTTGACAGTGACCTCCACAGGGGCCTGCCCCCTTAACAGTGACCTCTACAGCACTGACCATAGGTTACAGTCCCCTTAACTGACCTCCACCATTCCCGGCCCTCTTAACAGAGACCTCCACAGTGACTGCCCCTTTAACAGTGACTGCTACAGTACCCCGCTCCCTTAACAGTGACCTCCACTGTACCCCGCTCCCTTAACAGTGACCTCCACTGTACCCCGCTCCCTTAACAGTGACCTCACAGTACCCTGCTACCTTAACAGTGACTTCACAGTACCCTGCTGCCCCTTTAATAGTGGCCTTCACAGTGCCCTCCTCCTTTAACAGTGACCTCCACAGTGCCCATCCCTTTAACAGTGACCTCCACAGCGGCCACCCTGTTATTAGTGACCTCCACAGTACCCCGTCTCCTTAATAGTGATATCCAGAATAACCCGCCCCCTTAACAGTGACCTCCACAGAGCTCCATTCCCTTAAAATCTGACCTCCACAACACCCCGCCCCCTTAACAGTGACCTCTACAGCACCCTGCCCCTTAACACTGACCTCCATAGTGGACCGTCCCCTTAACTGTGACATCCACCGTTCCCTGCCCCCTTAACAGAGACCTCCACAGTGCCCGCCCCTTTAACAGTGACCTCCACAGTATCCCGACTCTTTAACAGTGATCTCCACAGCGGCCTTCCCCTTTATTAGTGACCTCCACAGTACCCAGTCTCCTTAACAGTGATTTCCACAACACCCCGCCCCGTTAACAGTGGCCTCTACAGAAATCTACCCCTTAACACTGACCTCCATAGTGGACCGTCTCCTTAACTGTGACCTCCACAGCAGCCTGCTCATAGGGTGGCTAGAGGTCCGGTTTTAGGCCGGACAGTCCGTCTTTCAGACTCCCTGTCCTCTGTCCGGCGCAGGGTCTGGACGAACACAGGGATGTCCTTTTGAACAGCTCACTCACAGACAGCAGCACTGGGCTGTCTGAGCGTGAGCTGCAGGGTAAAAGTCACCCTTTCTCCCCTGCAGCTGACAGAAGTTGATCTTTACCTTCATTTTTTCAATCCTTGTCAGCGGCGGAGTGAGAGGGGGCGTGGCTTAGTGAGACCTGGGGGTGAGGTTTTTAAGTCTGTCTTTTGAGGGTGGAATGGCCACCCTACCTGCCACCATTACTGTGACCTCCACAGCACTCTGCTC